>JBBPNP010000279.1:0-34272 GCA_038090955.1 Xerocomellus intermedius
GAACTGGGATGAGCTGGGACAGTCTGGAACAGTCTGGGGGCTACTGGACAAAGCTAGCCAGTTAGGTACCTTGCTAGGAGAGCTAGAAGGGCTGGATCCTCTGTCTAGTCCAGTCCAGCTCTGGCCAGGTGAGGGTTGGTTTGCTGATGTATTAGTACTGACTTCCTTTTTCGTCTGACCGCCGTGCCTCAAAATTTCCCGCACTCTCATTAGCTCTGCATAGTGCACACCGCTGTAATGCCCATGTCCTCGGTCTATCACTGCCAGTTCTATTTCAGTCACTCGGCTCTACGTTCTTCCTGGTACGTTAACATATACTTAATTTCTTTGTCGTTGAGTCAGAGCTGAAATTGAAGCATCGGATTTCGCTCCGTGCCAAATATTCTTTTTGTTCGCTCTCGTCTTCTTGAACTTCGAAGCTGTAATTTCGGACCTTATTCCGTTCAGGCGCGCTACATTAGTCATTCTTCGGTGCTCCAACGACAGGCCAATGACAACTTGACAACAATGCCTCACTCGCAAGACTCCAGGACCACAACACTCCACTACTCATATGCATATGTCACCTGTACCGTGGGTATGACAGCTGGTGCTTTTCCTTTCTTTCTGTGGTGATGTTTCATATCCCCCCATATGCGTGCTTTTGCTCCGGCGTCTCCCGATTTGCTGCCGAGCAGAGTCAGTAGACTCAGCTGAACGCTTTAATGTTCCTATTATTGCAACTTCCATTCTCGTCACGGACCCTGACCACAATGACATCGAAATGTACATGTACTCTGACCACTGGCAGTTATCAGAGTTTGATCATCCCCATCAGATCCCACGGTGAACTCTGCTGTGGCGCCAAGCTCTGGTACCATTATCTCCGTCTCGATATATTCCAAGGTATGGTCCCTTGCACACGTTCATTTAGAGCTCATTCATAATGGGGGGAAGCAGGGTTGACTTTTATTTTTATCGTCTTTCCCGCTGCACCTCCGAGTCAAGTCTCATCTTTTCGCACCACGCACGGCCTTCGTGGCGGCTACGACCACGATGCTCGGTGTGACGTCTGTGAACTCAACCGATGCAGGGAGTGGTGAGACCAGCACGAACCTCCTCAACGATCGCATCAATTTGATAGCGGCCACGACACTCCTTGGGGTTACCTATGGCATTATGAGCACCCTCTTCTGTATGAGTACCTATTCCCTCCTAAAAAAGCTGTTTCGGCGCAATTCACGATCCGGGTCACATTCAAACTCGGTCGCTCGGTCCCGGCGCAAGACACTTTTTTACCTCGCCTACACCTCCGTCTTGTTCGTTCTGGCGACGCTTTATGCCGCTGGCAATTCTCAGAACGCGATCGTGGCCTACGTCGATAATCGGTTGTATCCCGGAGGACCCTATCAATATTACATCACGTTCATGGCTGGTCAGAGTGTCATGGTCATGACCGACGTCACCTCTCTGATAATATTCTGGATGACGGATGCCCTAATCGTCAGTATCGATTCTCGTGCACATGTCGGAAAAAGCTGATGTTAGAGTCTGCAGCTTTGCAGATTCGTTGTGTTTTATTATAAAGCTCCGTATGCGAGATGGATCATTCCTCTGCCATGTGTGATGTACGTTGGGGTCATCGGTGAGTGAACAATGCCGGAGATGGTCCAGGACACACATCTGACTGATGTGAATTCGCTACAGTATTAAGTACCCTTGTCTTGCAGGGGGAAGCCGGCTTGGGCAAGATATTCTACCTCTCAGAGAACATGATGCTCGCTTATTATGCGCTTTCGTTCTCTCTGAATGTTCTCGCAACGGTATTGATCGCCGCGCGGCTTTACTGGCACAAGGTCCAGTTGGAACGCGTGTTTGGTGAGCACTATCCAATGTTGGCACTGTATCGGCTAACGTAACATCGTTTCTTGTTATTTCGACGGTTCGACTCTGCTCACGTCACATCAATATTTTTATCTCCTATTCCGGCTGCTCGCATTCGCCGGTTTTGCGCGGTGTTAGGTCCAAGAATGGAGTCCCCCTACATGAGCATTGCAACAATATTGATCGAATCTGCGGCGCTCTATGGCGCATGGTCGCTCGTGTTTTTGATTCTGTGTATCTTACAGAGTCCAGGACAGACGATCATCTTGGCGACGATGAGCCAAATTCAGGTGAGCCGTCGCATGAGCAGGGATCCAATCGATCCGGGAACGCGTGGATCCGATTTGACGAATTTACCTCGTAGGTCATCGCACCGTTGCTGATCATACTCTGGATCGCTCGCGGCAAGGCTTGGAATTATGCAAAGAGTTATGGCGAGGACGAGGACGAGGACGGGGCGTCGGGTCAAGCCCATTCGAGCGGTGTCATGAGGCACAGTTTTGGCTCTCGGCCCGCCCGTGTTACGGGAGAGCTTGGCGTGGACGACGACGTTCATCCGAATACGAGTCGGAATGCGTCATGGAGTACGGTCGCCGGAGGTGGCAAGGCTGAGCACCGAGACGGCGACGGCGACGTCAACGTGATCGAGCTTGGGCTGTGCGGCTCTGAACCGTCGAGCGTCATCAACGATCTAAAAAGCATGACAGACGAGATGAAATGAACATGGGGAGAACAAGAGAAAGGAAGACGTCACACCTTGTGCTGATCCGAGTATGACTTGTTGCCGCGGCAAGCGTTTCAAACCGACACACCCAAATATACCAACCACTGGAACCAATAACTACGCTTGCTTCACCTGGAGGCCATCCACTCTTTTTCTTTTAAAATCGCTTTTGACGTTGTCGATTTGATATACCCGTATATACCCGCCCAATCCTTGTTGGAGGATGTTGTCGATCATCGTACCTGTTCTTTAGCATTAGCACCATTACAATGTACTACCAAATCTATCCATCGTTTGATTGTACATATGTCATGATCATTCGACCAGGAGGCAGTCCATCGTCTACTTCGTACGTCAGCTCTCTTGGTCATCCAAGTAAGCTCACATCTCATTATACTTATTGGCGTAATGCCGATTAAAAACCCACCGCCCACAATACGAACAAGATAATTTAAATGGCTATCAATATTACTTACTTACATAAATGAAGCTACCCAAATTAGATCAAACGTCATGCCTTTACATGTAACGTTCGAGCCCGCTCCAAGCCCAGCTTGAGCGTGTCTAATATCTCCAAATTCGCCTGCCGCTTTGCTTCGATCGATCCCCCAAGGGCATCCTCCCACCATCGTTCGTCTTCGGGGACCTCACGCCATTTACCCCGGTAGAAAGCACGGAAGTTGTCCATACTTCCGTGAGGGGGAACCCGAACCGATTGAGCCTTGATCCAATTTGGCGGGGGGTTGGTATGTGAGTACGAACGCGCGCCCGCGCCCGCGCTGTCGGTGCTGTCAGTGTCACCGTACGGTTTCGTAAATCCTTCCGATGCGAGGACGACGGCAGGTGGGACGGTGATGCGACCCTGTTTGAAGCAGATCTGGGACACGGCAACGCAATGCAAGATCGCCCCATCTGGTTCGACAATCGGCGCTCGGCGCATATTCCCAGTTTCGTTGGCATCTGGGTTGATGATGGCGGCGACGGCGTGTTCGACGTCGGCGGACCCATTTTGGGCGGGAGTGAGGACGTCGTTGGGGGTGGACGGGCTGCTGGATTGAGGCGAGCGATCGATGGCGTGTCGACGACTGCGACGTGTGACATAGCGCGCCACAACATATAACTATAGAAAGGTAAACTATCAGCGCACTGAAGTTGAATTGGAATCGAATAAAGCATCGACGAACTTACCCATTTATGGTCCCAGGATCCGATCGTCATCCGAACTTCGTACCTCGCTAACGGCGGAATCTCGCGAAGGAAGTGATAGTGGGTTGCTGTGAAAGCGAAGAAGAGCCGAGGTCGTCGGTGGGGCTTGTTCGGACCAGTAGGTGTGAGGTAGGGACGTACCACCGAGGGCCGTCTGTCCTTGGCTACGACCCCAGGCGGGGAAGCCCTTGACAAACGTCTTTACCCGCGCTGAATCGAATGCCTACTTGGAGGACTGGTTAATTCGTACCGGCAACAAGAGAAAAGACGTGCCTTGGCGTAACTTGAGTTGCTGAGGTGCATCCCGAACATGTCGATATCGTCGATACCTAGCGAAAACATCGAATCACATGAGCCCGCATGGAAAAAGATTTCATCGACTTGAAAGACGTACTTGCCCACCGCCTGTACACCGCGCTGAATTCGAATGGATTGGCGCCAACAGGCGAGAGGTTTTCAGCCAATGCGATGAGCGCATGCGTTCGTTCCTTCTTGGAGGCGAATACGAGCTTGAATTGGAGCACCCAGGACTTTAGTTTAATGGCGAGTATGGGCCAGTACACCCGAACTATAGAGAAAAACACGTGTTGAGCCGGTTATCCGCCATGTGCTCCTGGACCGACCCCCGAAAGAAGGGAGAAAAAGGAGACTCACTGTGCCATACGAACGGCAAAGACCCAAAGTTGATGAGAAGCACGACGTAAGCGGCGCACTTGAGGATGGAAAGCAACCTGGCGCGCGGCGCGCGGTCTAAGAGGGTCTTGAGGCGTCCATATCCGGGGTCTCCCCGACGCGCGGGTATGGCGAGTATCTTTGCAAGCAGGGCAGTGGTATCCTTCTGTATGTATGGGGGCATTGAGATCCTGTACAGCGTCTTGACGAGCGGAGATGGTAAGTAGCTTGGTCCGCTTGAGCGTTGTTTTTGTACCGCCTGGTCTCGGATGCTTTTCGGGTAATTTTGATAAGTACATAGTACATGAAACGTTCGGGTTCGACTCAATCGACACTTGAGTCGCGGTCTCAAAAAGTTTCGACGATTGTTGGTTCGGCGAGGATCCAAGACGGTAACCTGAGTGTAACGTTCAGCCCCCGAGTCGTCGGCCACGGAACTGTTCACCAAAAGATCATCGCTCTGAGCGCTGAGCTTGCTCACTGAGTGACTGCTCACCGCGTGTCACTGTCATCGCGTATAGCGATTGTGACAGTCTCATGCGATTCAGAAACACTGCCAGCGTCACACCACCTTATCAGCTGCGCGGGCCCATCCGTGCGAGCACACATGCGCACATGCAGCCCCCAGTGGGAGCTCGCCCGTATCGACGCACCCGCGAAGGCACGATTCCTCAAGGCCTCAACCCGCCTCCGACTTCAATCCCCGACACTCACAACCCCCACAGCGGCCTTGCCCCTCTTGACCACCCTCGAGCAAATACTGGCATACTCGGAACCCAGGAGGTAAAAACGCAGGCGCCGGAACTCACCACCGTCGAATCTTCCAACCTTTCCGACAACGCCATCTCCGACCCTTGCGGAATCGACGGCAACTCCCACTGCGCACTACTCGTTAGCGCCTCTGGCGGACCGATCGCAGACGGCGGTACATGTGGTAACGGGATCGATTGCGCCGGACCACTGCGCGTCGTCTTCGTCCAGGTCTACCTCGGCTTCGACCATGACGTACTCGGATGGGAGACGGAGAGTGCTCTCGGAGGCGCGCCAGAAACCGTGGGCGTCCCTACAGGACTCAACTCATCCAACGACGCATGTATTGAGCTTGACACAGACCCCGACCCCCCATACTCGACCGCCTCCCCAGCAATGCCGTTGGAATCGTCAGAATCGGCGTCCGACCAGGAGGAGGCGAACGGGATGTCATACGCGGCAGTGGGGTGGGTAATTCTTCTGCAGAACGAGCCGTCTGTGTCGAGCGGCGGGGCGATGGCAACGCCGGCGGGTACTCTTCCTTAGCCACCAACGGCACCTCTGCATCGGAATACCGCACTTCCTCCATCTCGCTCTCCTCCGCCTCGACTTGCACACTGTCGTCTGACGTCCCGCGACTCTCTCTCAGCTTGCTCCGATTCTTGCTCTACAGCCACCTCTATTGGCTGAGGTTGTTTCCCAGTGGGCGAGGGTCTCTGAGGAGGCGCAGGAACAGGAATAGGTGACACGGCGTCCTCGCTCGAGCTATCCTCTTGCCTTGGCGGTAACCCCGCAGGGAGCATCCCGAGCCGCATACCCCCTTCCCTGCCAACTTGGCTGCAATCGACGCTTCATCGGCATTTGGCTGATGTGTAACCCTTTCCAGCGTTTTCCCCTCTGTGACATGTTCTGCTCGATCGAGGTCAGGAGCAGGAACGGCCTCGCAAGGGCTACGCACCTTTTTCGTGCTCCTCTGACGCTCCTTGTTCCTGTACGGCAAGCGTCATGATGGTCGGGGGCGTGGCAGGCCTACAGTTAACCAGCTGAGGCGACTCGGTACTGGTAGCAGCGAAGATGATGTCTCCGCCAGAGGATCCGTCGCCCGCGCTCGTCCAACGCCACTCGTGCGAGCATGCTCGACGTACGCACACCTCACCTGACTTCACCTCAACCCACCCGTGCGAATGCGTGAGCAGGTGCGCATGTCCCCTCTGAGCCCTCTCCCGACGCTCGTTCATTCACCCTCATCCGTGCGTGCACACACGCGCACACCAATATATATGTAGTATTTGTGTATTCTGTAATACAGGTACATTTGTCTTTTTACATTCTACCGCTCGAATCAAACTCACCATCTAGAAGGGTTAAAGTGAAACAAAAATGAGTCAGAAAATTTAAGTAAGTAGGCAACCTGGCGCGTGGTGAGCGGTCTAATCTTAGAGGCGTCCATATAATTCCGGGTCTGGGAGTAGCGGGTATCTTTGCAAGCAGAGCGGTGGTATCCTTGGTTGGATACTTCGAGCAGCCCGAGAGTAGTTCGATGGTCACCTGAGCCTTGTTTTTCAAGTTTTTCTCCTCGAGTTCTGTGATTCAACTTACTGGCAACCTCCGAGGAAGCTTGTCGGGTATCAAAAACCAACCCGAAAGAATTTTGATATGGTGATACGAAGACATCAACACTTGAGTCGCGGTCTCAGAAAGTTTCCTTGTTCTTTCAGGGACGATCCAAGATCATGTAACCCGTGCTGCCTTGTAGCCCTTCGCCCACGGCCTCACTGGGTCCAAAGCGGTTCTACTTTTTCAATGTGAAATTATCAGACTAACTCGTTGCTTCGGACGTCTGAAAAAGCTGTCGGAGCATTTCAATTTTCGAGCCCAACACAAGGCTGCGGGCCGGGAGCTAAACCATTTAAACATGTCTCACTCCCAGAACCCGCCGTTCAGATAAGCGAGCTTCTTTTTGTTCACTCTACATAGAACGCTTGCTGAATCCTCGTGCTCAGTGTCCGCTCAGTCGTCACTGTTACTTACGCTCTTTTGGGGTGAAAAAGGGTTCGCCGCCATCTGTTCTCAGAGCCTTTATCAATCATTGGGACCTTACCATTCTTGCGGCAATGCTCCAATACCGACCGGGGAGCCCTACCTTAGCATGGTGCCGTGCCGAAACGCCAGCGCAAACGTGATCTTGGCATGGCATGTAATCTTCACTTCGAGTACTGCGTTGGACAGGCACGCGAGCATAAACACCGCATATGCTAAGTGACCGGGAGGCGTAGACCTCGACGAGTTGTTTGGCCCCGTCTTCGCGAATTCGGAGTTATGGCTTTTCTGGGTTTAACTCAGGTGTGTACGGTCACTTGGTCAAGTGGACGCCACTAGTTACTCCTTAGTTGCCTCGCGTCCGGTGTTCTGGAAATGTCGTCGTCCTTTTCGTCAGTACTTGCTACTTCCATCGTGAGCCGCTGCTTGTCAGTGTGTATAATCCCATACAATCGGAAAATATCTGACGTGCGGCAGTGAAGCCGCAGTGAGGTAGCGTTTCCATATGAATGACGCGGAAGCGTACCTCGACGAGCATTACTTAATCAACTGCCAATCACTGGCACGACAACGCGAGCACAGCAACATCATCTGACAGCTTGGAAGACCTCCATGTCATTCTTATTCTGAGAAAACCTTCGTATAATGCCGAACAACGTCTGAGGGCCTGGCAAACATGTTCATCCCTAAAGGTGCACCCCACAGACAATGTTGAAGTTCGCCATCCCCGACACGAATACAAATCGATCGACGCATTACAAATATCGAAAACCACACCTGCATCAACGATTCTGACTTCACATCACCGTCGGCGCCTGCATTCCTTGCTCAAAGCGCAACCCCGCCAACATGATCGTATCATCCGCGACATCGTGACCACCCACCGTGACGCACGACACCTTGCTCGCAAACGTCCCCTGGCCCACGTCCACCCATCGCCCCGGTCCAGTGTTCCCATTCTTGACCGCCCGCTCCACGGTATACATACCCCACGGCTCGCCCTTTTCCCGACCTGCAAACACATTGAATTGCGCCCGACCATCGAAATGATCGTCCGAGACAAACACCGCCCAATCCGGTGCATCCAGTGCCCCAACCACTGCAGAGGAAGAACACGTCTCAGGCTCGACAAATTACTGCACAACGCATCACTCACCCAGAATCAAGTCTTCCTTTTGAATCGCATGGCGCGGCGTATACACTTCCAGAATGAGGTCCACGTGCTGTTTAAACCACGTCATGGGTGCTTCCAAATGATCCATGTACCGGTGCACCGTCTTTTCCACGCACAAATGCGCCGACGGTTTCCCTTGCACGAGCGAAAACGGATATTGACGTGCGATCCGTTCTCTAGTTGTTTCTCCTCGTTAGTACTAGCATGATTCCCGAGACACGAACACGCACGGATGCGACCGATCGCCTCGCGTCTTGAACGTCAAGAATACGGAAATGGCGTCGAGACCGCGCTGTGCCACACTCCGTTTCCCCTCCTCCCGCTTCTGTACTTCAAACTTGCCATATCCATACATGGACGGTAAGCGACGGAGTCGCTCCTCGCAGCTCTGGAGAGGGTCGACCGCATTGAACAATGTGATGAACTCGCCCTTTGGTTTGGAAAGGTATCCAACCGCCCCGAGTTCGACGCGTGTCGGGGACCACAGAGGAAGCGTCACTAGACTGGTTCAGCATCTTGTACACTTTCAGGGAGACAAACTCACGTGAATTATGGAATGCATGATTTAATCCTGCAATGAGGCGATAGTTTTCCTCGTTGCTCGGGTCCACATCCAACTTGTTCGTCGGGGAGGGTGTGTGCGTGTCGTTGTCTTGGTGTTCGGGTATACCCGGCGTCGAGACCTTCACACCCTCTGCGTGGTTGCTCACGTTGACGTGAAACACAGAACGAGTCACAGGACTGGTCAACGGTACATCTACCATACCATCCACGTTTTCTTCCTCATCGTCGGCCATCATACTCTCAGACGCAGTCTCATACTGTTCGTCCGCAGGTGAAGACTCTGTCGACGCGACGGGTGCTGACCCGATAGTCGAGGATAGCGAAGCGCGACAGAATTTGGGGCTTCCATGGCCATGAACTGTCCAAACTTCTTCCAGCGAGGCAGCAATGCTCGCAAATGACGGCCGACGATCAGGTTCGCGAACCCAACACGAATGCACCAGATTCGCGACCGCGTTGGCAACCTCGCCATACCCAGCGAGCACCGGAATCGGTGGGCGCTCATCCTTGCCTACAGCGACAACACCATGAACGTCGACGTCATATCCGTCAAAAATGGTGTGCTCACCCAACAGGAGCTCACGGATGGCTCTGTCGTCCAATGTCGCCCACGGGAGGTCACCCATGCCGAGTATCTCGACGCAGCACATTGCAAACGCGTACACATCCGCAGCGTTCGTCGGTTGGTCGTTGCCCATTAGCATCTCTGGTGCCCTCCATCGAATTAGATCTAAGAAAGGCGACGTGAGCTTCCACACATGTAGAACCAGTTCCATCAACTGCTCACGCGGCTCCGGCTGCCCGCTTGATTGATGCGCTTCCGACTTGATCTCGCACTGGCCAAAGTCAGAGAGAACACACTGCGCGTTCTCGTCGACTAGCACGTTCGCCACCTGTCAAAGAGTCAGCCACCAGTACCAAATGATATGTGTGTATAAATCTACGCACCCTGAGATCCCCGTGCAATACTCCACATCCATGCAGGTACGCCATTCCCTTGGCAATCTCATGCATAAACCTCAACAGATCCACACGCACCGTTACCTTCTCTCCCACCACCATCTCCCCCACAACCCTCGCGCGCTTGAGCGACGCCGTGAGATTGTCGCAACCACAAAACTTGCTCACGAAGAACCACGGCTTCTCCCCCACCGCACTACTCGCACCATACAACGGCAATACGTTCGGATGATCAAGCGCATTCCACAGCTCAACATGGCGCACAAACGCCTCTCGCGACACACTGTGTGCCAACACCTTGATGACGACGGTGAGCTTCCGCCAATGACCGAGGTACACGTCCGAAAAGAACCCCATGCCAATCTTGCGCGTTCGAATAACCTCGTATCTGTCCGCCGCGCGTACGTGCGTGTATCAGCCAGGCTGCAGGCAGAAATCACAATGACATACCTCGTAATCGTCCAGCTTGGCAGTTCCGGCGCACCAACGGCGCCAGCGCCCTCTCCGAGTCCCCCTTGCTCCACCTCACCACGAGGCTGCTTCGCGACAACACTCGTCAGCCTCATCATCGCCTCGATCCCAGTCTGCATGAATTTCCTATCCAGCTCCGTATCCTCCATATCCAAACCATGCTTTCCGCGTTCCAATGCAAGGCGCTCGTTCTCATCCACCCCCACTCCCCCCGCGCCCAACATTCGCCGGAGCGTCTCAGCAGCCTCGGGAACCTCTCCCCGCGAGACCTGCAAACAACGAACCATCTCTACGTCATTGTGCGCATTCAGCGCCCCCGCCAACGTCCCTCGAAGGGTAGCCTCGTCCGCAGCCGCATCCACAGAGTCTTGGGCCCGATGCATTTCTTTGAGCGCACGAATCATTCTTGGTGATGCTGGAACCGTGGGCATCGTCTCCGTCCTCGTGGTCGTCGTCCTTGTCTTGGTCTCCTCCACGCCGAACGTAGCTTTGGTAGGCGTCGGTGTTGGCGGTGCAGACACAGTGGAACCCGTCGCGTCAGACAGGTGTCCCGCCAATAACATCGACGATGTCGGCGTGGTTCGTCCAGATCCAAACCCAGACACGGTCGGCGTCAGCTTGCCCATGGTTGACAACGAACCTGCCATCGTGGGTGGCGGCAGCACCGGCGGTCCATACGCAGGCGGAGGCGTCAGATAGCCGCATCCACCATCGTCGTTGCCTCCCTCGCCCACGGCCCCATTCAGGCGCCCGTTTGCGCTCACTGGTTCGCCATCCACTGTGAGACCCAGAGCATTCTCAGCTGGAAGCCCCGTCACTGCCTCTCCCCGACATGTCTGCACTTGCTGCCCATGTAGCATCCCATACTGCCTTTGCATAATCTGATGGTCCAATGACAGCAGCGCCTGCGCCTCCTGTACAAACCGCCTTGATTCATTCGCCGCCGAGCACACCTCATGATACGTGCGAATTTGAACAGACATCTATCGGTGGCCAGTCAGCCGGAACATAACAACTAATGGGAATACGAGCTACCCACCCCAAACCTCGAAGCAGCGTCCGTGATCGCGTCATTGCACGCTTGGAGCTCCCTCGCGATCTCTTCTCTCCTCACGTACCGCTTCAAAAATGGCCTGTGGAGCTGTGTTTCGAGAAACGTCTGGATCTGAAAGACAACATCAGTCGAGAAAAAATTGGACAACCCAAATCCACCTCGACACACCTGTGCAAGTGCACCGCACAACCGCTCCACAGGTTCGTTGAGAGCAGCCCCCATGCCTGTTTCGTTTATGTCGTACCGAACAGAATAGAGGAGCGTCGCACAGCGTTCCGCAAGACGCAAACAGGACAGACGGTTCGTCTTTTTAGCAAAGCATTAGAAGGAGAATATATAGAGGTTCAAACCAATGGGGCACTCACGTCCACCTTTTGACATGCGTCCCATACGCTCAACAATGCCTTGGCCGCTTCTTCGAGGCCGGGAAGAGGGGCCAATGTGAGAATGTCCGTAGATACAGAGAGCGTATCCCTGACCAATGGTGCGAGTTCGTGACCAACAAATCTCGCTAGCATAGGCTCAGCAACAGAAACACCCCCACAGATCAGTTCCACGACATACCCGATTCTCTGGCCCTGACGAGTGCTTCGCCGACAGGCGACAACATCGTGATGGTCGCGGCCGGCAAAATAGACGTGATCGCGAGCGAAACGCACTGTGACCCCCGTTCCTCAATAACTGGGAAAACCCAGGAGCGAAAAAGACACACCGTTTCAGCCCTGCTATATCCCACTCGTTGCGCTTGCTCGTCCGACACATCTCCGTGGTTTGATCCAACACGTGCAAAAAAGGATCCATGCTTCAATGTGTCTTTCTCGTGCGTGTGCGTGGCAAACTGCTTTGAATCCGTATCTGGGCGAACCACGGCGTACCCTCCCTTGACGTCGTCCACGCGTTCTCCTTGCAGGCCACCCGCGTGTGCCGACCCACACGTTTCGCCATTCCGCACCAAATGAGAACATCGGCACGCCTGAGCAACACTATCACTGTGCCCACCAGTACCCTGGCTCAAATCCTTGCTCTGTCGTTTCAAGGTACTCCCCGAGTTCCTCCGTCCCCAAAACGTTCTTGAGCGGCGGCTCTCGCGTTCCGCTTCCTCAATTCCGATACCGAGCGAGCACAAGGAAGGGCAGGTACTTGTGTGCGATTGCGACGAGGACACCAAGAGCGATTGTGATTGTGACTGCGAGGGACCAGATATGCACGAGACGTACGATGTCGACGAGCGCGTTGACGCATTGCTGAATCGACGATTGCGCCCACCAACGTGTTCGTGTCCATGTCCGCAGTGTCCGAGCTCCTGACCTTGTGCAGACATCTAAGCGGCAAAGTTGCATCAGCTACAAGAGCTACGAGAAGAAAGCATCCACTCACTGTGCCATCGGGTGTAACCTCACTCGCATTCCCCTGGAAATGACACGAGTGGATGCGAGTCAAATTATCTGGTATTTTCTGCATAACAAAACCCCCGCCGACAAGCGGTGGTCCGACGTCCACCTCACCGTACCCAGGACTATCATTCCGTATCCTTGTAACCCCAGGTACCATGGGCATGGGTACGGCCAGAGGGACAGGAATGCCCTCCATCTCGCAACCAGCCTTGACACCCGTCGGCGCATAAACAAAGCTAGGGGTTGACGAATCTGTAAACCCAGCATATACACCTCCGACGCCATCAAACGACGCACGAATCTCCTCATCCAAAAATGCGCCAGGACCACTCCCGCCACGCCCAAAGGGCTCTCGAAACGCCAACGGATTCCCATATCCGGGTTGGACGAATCCCATTCCCATCGCACCAATGAGCTCATCACGGTCAGAGAAATTGCTAGCGTAGGGATCACATGTGCCCTGGGAGTGCTGCACGACATTGTCCCAGTCGTCAAGCCAACTTCTTCGTCCACCCCACCAGCGGATGGGGGCTTCGTTCAGAGGGGTCGAACCGCCCTTGACCACGGTCAGCGTGTCCTGGATAAACGATTGACCAGCGGGCACGGGACTTCCGTGTGTGGACGGGTGCGGAAGCGATTCGGCACCCAGCGAGACCCGTCTATTACGAGGATCATCTGGAGGAGATGAAGCGACCTGTGCGATACATGCGCTCCCAAAGGATTGTTGGATGAGCGATTGGGTACGAGGGGAGCAAGAAGCCGAGGGTATGATTTGAATAGGGGAACTTTGGGCAAGATGGAAATGGGATTGAGCGGGGTAAGGTGGTGAACGGAGAGGACGGGGTTGGAACGGAGAACGAGTCTGTGTTACATGGAGAAGTCAGGAAGCGTGCACATGGACGAGTGGGAAGCAACGTACACTATGGATCGAGGCGGGCGAGCCTTGTCTCGAACTATTGGAAGAAGGTGAGAGTGTAGTTGGACCTTGGGACATGGAGGACTGAGATGGACCTGCAAGTGGAGATGAAGAAAGAGGAGAAGAACTGGGAAAAGGTATTCCCTGCGCGAACGGACTGCTACTTGGGCTGGGATGGCGTGCATACGCACAAGGTGGTTGGAGAGGTATAGAGCCCATGACGGGGGATCGCTCAGGAGACGTGCCCGAGCGGGGAGAGCGAGACAATGAAGAAGTGCGAGGCCGAACGACACCAGGTGATGACCGTGGGGAGGAGGTCAACCCCGAGTCGAGACGCTCTCTCAGTGGTGAGAGGGTATCCGACATTTCACCGACGGGCGAGTTGCGGGGAGTATGTCCTGTGGGAAGGGGAGAAGAGAACGAATTAGGAGAGGGATTGAGAGGAGAGGAAAGACGGGGGGAAGAGCTCTGATAGGAAGCTGCGCTCGTCGGGCGGGGCGAGCGCATGGATGAAACAGACATGGTCATGTAGGAAATCGGAGAGTGTAGAAGAAGTGAATGTAAAGAATACCAACCATCTCTGATGTGTTTTATACGCCGAGGAATATATGTTAGTAGCCGGGTAGTATGACGTCGGACTGTCTCGAATGCTAAGCACTACTACTCCGAGCGCTCACCAGATTTAGACGCCAGCACTAGCACCAATCACACCGCGTTCGCTAATTGATTCACCCAGTTAGTGCAAGACTTGAAAGCACAGAAAGCTTACCCAGTACAACCGCGACGCGCATACTCCCCATCTCAAACGGGAGTGTGGCGGTTTGGAATTCTGAATGTGATGTCATGCTGCACTACTCGTTGGTTTTGTATCGCCACTTAGTACTCTGTGACCCCGCCAGCCCTAGACGCTGGCGCGCCTGGTCAACACTGTTTTTACGAGGCGGATCTAGCACACTCCATGACCACGTCAGTGCCAGCCGGTGAGCGTCTCTCAAGCTGAACTTACTTGTATATTTCCTGGCCGGATATAACCTCTCCTAACCCCCTCACCTGCCCAGGGAACACCATGTGTTGGCAGTGCTCTGGTCCTGCAGTAGCAGGACGGTCGTCGTGGAGCATTTTGACGTGTTGCCCAAACATCTGGCCTCGGACGGGGTGACAAACGCGACTCTCAGTGGGTGTTCTGCATTTCATTGGAGACCTCAACGGCTGTTTTCGCCTGAAGCTCCATCGGCCAGCGCCTTGTTAGACAACGCCAAATCAATCCTTCCCGGTGCATTCGGGCCTTGACGTCATCGGAACTGGATTCCCTCGGAGTTTCATAATTTAAATTCAGCCCGAGCTGCTGCGTGCTTGCTCCTTCCACTAATAGCGTCTCACATGCAGTAGTGCGCTGAACTGACTCGGAGAATACCCATTACATTGCCATTGTAATCGCACGGCCGAGCAGTACATATACAGATCACGACCTAGCTATTCAATGTCTACGTTGAACAACAACGACCGCCCGCCTTCTTGCGCCATCAAATGAGGTTTCCTCCCTATACGGATCTTGGTTATGGTTCCACCTTGGGGGCAGCAACTGACCCAATGCAACTACAACACTATCTTTGGGGGGCATCGACAGCGAATTTCACGATGGGTATATGTCCGTATCGCCCGAGTCTTCGATAAACGGGTTGTCTTCCTTCCTATAGAAGTCCTTAGATACCCATCGTCAAAGCACTCGACGTGGTGCCGCTTGTGCCTCCGTCTTGGTCGTCAGATGTGAATGTTGCGGGAATGAGTCTCCCAACAGTGTCACTGGGCTTTCTTGAGACATAAGTTGGATCGGGTGAGGTCGGATGCAAGCGAGTCGTTCGGGTGCTTGTCGTCAGTTGTTGTGGTTTGGCTGCCCTAGTTGATCTCGTCGTAGTTCTGGGGTTCGATCGGCGAGTCTCGTTGAATTTTCCCGCGCTAGGCGGTGCTCATAACTTGTGAAAAGATACGACTACAGTGGGAGGAGTAAGTACCCAATGTCAGTAAAAGAGTAGTAAAGAGTGTGTAGCTAAAAGTGTCAGCATCTACAATGTATGTCCCACTCTCGCACGTGTCCCATATCACGTGATTTTAATGTCATTGACGTAGTGGGGGTGTGCGGTTGTGTAGCTGCTGCGTGCGTGTTCCTGCCAGTCGCTGGCAGAGTCTGTTTTACGAGTCAGTCACTGATCATTAATGATCTCTTTCTCTTCCGCTCATCAGACCCGTTGGAAACGTCCCATCGCCATACACAAAAACACACTCCCACCTTCCGTCTCATTTGTTGTTGCAGCACCCCAACAGACACGTCCCCTAGCAGACAATCTACCCAACATGCTACGTAGAGCCATGCCGCCTGATCCTTCTCGGCACAGTACTACGACGACCATCGAGAACGACGACCAATCATCCACCGTCGACAACTCCACCGAGTCACCTCCTGTAAACGCTGTCCATGAGTCCAACCAATCAGTGTTAGGTGCAGTTTCGATCACGCCTCTCTTCAGGCATGCATTCAACTTATTTATTATGATAAGCACATCAAGATCCTATACCAGCCACTCCGCCAGTCCTTACCCCAGACCAAGTTGCTACACCTCTTCACGCTGATCAACCCTCACCGGCCTCACCCCCCATTGACCTTTCAAGCACTCCAGCCGCTGTTTCGCACAACCCTGCTCCAGACCTGCCATTGTCTACATGGTTCAACCTGTTCTCCTGGTCGAGCAACAAGGAGACGTCCATCGTGGAAGTAAAGGTTAACATGGATTCTGCACCAGAAGCACCGGATCCTATTCAGATCTGTACAGAGTCGTCAGAAAACAGACCTAACCCTGATTCCCTTGAAACCATTAAACCGGCAGATTTTGCTGGTACAATGGTAGATTCCACTCCTCGTACCGACCTTCAATCTCTACCTGGAGATACTGCGTCACGATCCCCACATTCCGCATCGATCCCACATTCAACGTTCAATAAGGTCAATTCCCCCTGTGTACTCGAGGAACAATCGGTTTATCGGCCCCCACTGAGTCCTTTACCACAACATTCTCCAGTACCTCCAACTCAGGAAGGCACCGGTCCTCCCGTTGTTCCCAACTCAGGGACAAGCGTTTTTGTACTCAACTTTCCCATGTTGGCAAGGTCCAAACCTCCCCCCGTGGCCGTGGTCACTCCCCCTCCACGGGAACCAACTGCTGAGCCCTCCTGTCAGCCCTCCGTTGCTGCGCCAGGTACGGACGTTCTTGTCATATTATCACAGAATTTGGATTTCATCACCGCATTCCGGTTAGATCCCGGAAACACTCATGATACAACTTCAGTGAATGTAACTGAGGCAACTCGTGGGGCCTCCACTTCCGCCGTACATGTTTCAGAATGCGGCAATCAATCTCCCACCCAGCCAACCGCAGCAACCGAGGTTCGCACGAATACGTGGTGGACATACCTGAGGTGGAATGAAAGTTCCCCAGCCGTTCAGGGGGATCCAAGTGCGCAAAATAGGATACAGTTGCAGTCTTTTGGCGCCCACGCCCCTTCGGTAGCTTTCAACCAGCCACCTACTTTCAACCCCACCGAAAGCTCACAGCCGGAAGGCGAGATCAAGACTCAGGTGGATCCGAGTTCAGATGTCAGTGCCACGGAGCGTTCGCCATCTGATGACAGGGGACCGCCTTCCGTCCAGAGCGCAGATGCCGCAAGAGCTCCACAGGATTCCACATGGTACGCACCTTGGTCTTGGTACCAGTCATCATCATCCGCCACCACCACCGCTGCCCCGGATATGAATTCGGGTTCTCAACAGGATCCGCTGGAACACTCTCAAACGGGGCCAAATGCTGAGGAGAAACGGCCCCCAGGAGACCACGGGGCTCACTTCCCTCCCGACCAGGTATCTACCTTTCCGCAGGATCCATCCGCTACCGGATCTGTCGACTATAGCAATCCTATTCAGTCCGTGATTTCAGCGAATCCCATAGGATGGATGTCATTCTTTGCCGCAAAGGCAATTGCAATGAAATCCATAACCTACGATAAAGAAGACGGGAAAATGGAAGTCATGGAAATCGATGACGAGATGCCTCCTGAGTCAAATTCTGCGCCTTCATCAGCAACTACGGTGACACACCCATCGCCGACTCAAGTTACGAAGCCACCCATTCGGGCACAACCCCACTCGTCGGATATCCTGCCTCCCTCAGCTCCGCCTCCCAAAAAATCAGATGATAAGCGGTCTCCTATACCTCACGCGGCAACTAACCCGGAAACCGTTGTAAACATCTCATTGAAGCGGCAGTCCTCGCCTTCGCCATCCAAAACGTCAGGTGTAAAAACACCTACCTCACCGCCTCCGCCAAATCTTGTCCTTCCTACCTGGAACGACACATTTAATACATTGCCGCGATCCGCGGTGCCTCGCGAGCCCCCATCCGCCCTATCAAAGACCCTACAATATGTTAGCGGGGTTTTATTTTCTCGTGATGAGGTTCCTTCGAACAAGGGTAAAGGCAAAGCAAAGGAACCCGTTTATTCACCATACGACAAAGCTCTCCCACGAACGTGGGATGTACTTAGTGGGGGCGGGGCCGTGGAAGTATTCAGGGGTTGTAAGAGAGTGGTCATCATTGGGGTCCATGGATGGTTTCCTGGTGGGTCACTGCCCTGGACGTGTAAAAAAGTCATCCTCACGAGAGTCACTTGAAGGTGCCGTCTTGCGCACGTTGGCTGGCGAGGTTAGTGCGCTGCAATATGTCTCATGTAGATACCTGATCAAATTTCTTGCTCAGCCTACAGGGACAAGTTCCAAGTTTGTAAATGGGATTGCGGAAGCGCTGGATTTGTTCCGGGAGGAGCATAAGGTGAGGCTCGAAAAAGTCACTAAGATACCCCTGGAAGGTGAAGGAACCATCAATCGCCGGGTTGAGAGGTATGTTGTTACTTGTCTTGATGTGCCTTTTGTCTCCATGACGAGTCGGCCGAAACAGATTGTACCAAAACTTGATTGGCAATAAGGAATGGATGGAGGATCTGCATGACGCCGATGCAATTTTTATCGCAACGCATTCTCAAGGATCAGTGGTGTCGACACATCTTCTAGACCGTCTTATCGCTGATCGTCATATCCGAACAGCGCTCAACGCCGATGCATCTATTCCCGCAAGTGGCATTGCCTCTGGTTCGGTTGCGTCGATGGGGCCTCCACAGCGAATATGTTGTCTGGCGCTCTGTGGCATCCATCTTGGGCCATTGCGATACTTGAGTACGAGTTCATTGGTGCTACCGTACATTCAGGCACGTCTCATAACGCCCCTGTGATGAATTGTCCGGCTTATGGTAACCCCAGTATTTCGAATCCACGGCCGCGAGAGAATTATTTGAATTCCAGGTGCGGTTCCTCCAGGTTCAGGAACCTGTGCCATTTCATCTAAACGTCATTGTGGTGTCAGAACACGGAGAGTGCTATATCCCGGGACTACGTAAGGGCTCTTCGAAATGTCCTGAATAACGGGGTATGTGATTTAGCTGTACCGAGTGCGCCGCCCGCGAAATCAATGTATCACCTAGATCAAGATGGTCTACATCGCATCGCTCAACGATCAGGTCGTAGGGCTGTACTCCGGATTGTTCACATCCGTATCCCATCCCTTGATTTTACGTGCGCTGTACATTGACGGAGACGCATACCAGTGCGTAAAAGCTGTTCGATATTTCCGAAGATCATGATTAGCTAATCTGGTCATAGCCCCTCTGACTTTCTCTCCAACTTGCTCGTCCTGCTTCTTCGCATCCGAAATGCAGGACTCTCCGATGGCGGGCTCCTTACCCACCTATCAGAAGTCACCGCGGGATCGTTGAATGGCATCGGGCATTCGACGCCATATGAGGAACGTGCTACGTACTCGTAAGTCATTTGCAAGCCTTCCCGTGATCCGGCCCCTTCATATGTGGCTACACTACCTACAGCTTGGCAGTCAACTACCTTTTCCTCACCGACAGCGGTTCAGGAGCACAGGCTGAATGTGTCGAGGAACCATTCAATGCCTTAGCCGAGCGGAATGATTACGAAGTGCGTCTTTGTTCCGTATAACTCGGCAGTGGCTCGCTCGACTCACCATCCGTATATACATAGATCCCGTGGGCGCTCCGCGATCTCATCGCAGATGAAAAGGTCGCTGGTCTTTTTTCCGACGAAATCGTCGCGTTACGAGATGCCTTCCGAGATTGGCATCCGAAAACGACCATCCTACGAGATGTCAAGAGGAAGTTACAGCCAATCCAGCGTCTGTCCTCTGCCTTGATCGCTTCCCACACCAGCAAGCTATGAGACCCTATACGATCCCTTCACCACTATATCGGACTATGCATTCACACATATATGTCATACCACCATATCGTCATCCTCGTTCGTTTATTCGGCCCCTCCTTTGGGAAGTATTCCACGCTCTCTTGGTTTTGAAGGTGTGCATCCATCATCACATGAGGTGTAATTTGATTCCTATTTATTACGTTTGTGATAATCCGAGTACCCTTTGCTGTTCCTATCCCTGAAGATGGAAAGTTCTATTTCTGTCTATGGGAGGGCTAGATCACTTGATCACATACAGGTATATAGAGACCTGGGAATTAGAAGCGTGGCCCAGACAAGTACTCTTTTTGAGGGTCAGACCATGATGTGTGTTTTGATCTCGCGTGAGCACCACAAAATGGGCGATTCACAAAAGACGAAAATAGGGGTGTAAATTGTCTGCTCTAAACGATGGCTATGATAGTACTGTTCTTCACGTTCAACGGTACTCGGCGCCACAGTCACCAATCAGGCTGATCATACGGCGGCCGTTGGACTGAGTCAACACCACTTCGATCGCATTCTGGTCCTCCTCTGTCAGCGTGAATTCGAAGACATGTTGATTGTCATCTGGATGCTCGGAAACACCCAATCGAGCACCTAGAGGGAAAGGGGAGGAAATAAATAACCAATCGAAAATAAGGCTCCGCTTCGAGGAAGATCATGATAGCGTTCGTACCTATGATCACAGCACCCACGAACGGATGATCAAGAACCCAACGAGCGGCGATATTGGCGATGCTCGCTCCACCGTGACGATCACCCACATCACGTAGCACTGCCAAGAGAGTCTGGAAGAGGGACCAGGTGCCCCATGCTTTCAGGATCACATCGAGATACTAAACAAGGGAATGAGGACAATATGAGCATCGCGATGTTCAATAAAATAACAAAAGGGAAGGAAAAATTTGACAGGTGAATGACCACGCTTGTACTTGCCTTTCGTTGCGACGGTGTCAAGTTTCCGGCGTAAAGATCTGGTTCCGGTTGATCAAGCCACTTGTCCGCCAAGAATCCTCCGCACTGCAATGGGCGCAATGAGTAACAGGGGTTCCATCGGATATGACTTACGAGGGTTCCATATGTTAAGAGCTTCACGTTATGTCGCTCACATACATCTGCCATGCCGTGCAGGGGTCTCGTATCAATCAAGGAGAACTATGTATGACAGGCTGATGAGTCTGCGCGTCAGGGGTTTCAGGGTGCTATCTGTACCTGCACCTGATTGGAGACGATGAATCCGGGACCAAGCTGTGTACAGATCTCATCTGTACGTATCGCGTCGAAGTTACATAACCCCACTGCGGAGATCAATCCTTCGTGTTGGAGATCTTGGAGGACTTGGAGAGCTATTAGATAGCCTTTATCGGAGTAATCTTGCCAATGAAACTATAACCGTGGCGGGGGAGATGGATCACGGTATATATGATGAGAAGCAAGCTGGGATGACGCGCACCTGGAGTAAATCGATAGACTGGCTACGCATACGCTCCATGCGCTCCCGCACTGCGGATTCCACGACCGCGCGTGTTGGAATGGTAGGTCTGAAAACACACCACTTGGTAGCGCCAAGAACAGGGTTGCTTTGCGGCAGTGATTCTCTGAACTGGCCCTGGACAGTCGCTCAAACCGCATGAACCAAACCAAATGAGGGATGACCCACGAAGAGAATTTCCGCACTCCCATAATGATCGGCTGCAAAAAAATTCAGCGGTAAGAAATTCACGACGAATTCGTTCGGATTTTACCCTTAAGGTATCGGTGACGGCAAACGATCAAAAGAGACGTGTGTTTGTGAGAAGCAAAACTGGATGGGAAAATCGGCATTCCGCACCATGTCTGAGAGCAGCAGCGATCAGACAATGTAGGAGGACCCTGGAAGGCGCTCGCACCAAATGCATTATAACCAAGCTCGGTATGCCGAGCCATCCCCTGGCGAATTCTAGCGGCAGGCGCGCTGCCCCATGCGTTACTGGAGAGCTGCCAAAGACCAACCCATATTCTTGAAACAATAAACGGACCGAGAACAAATGTTTCCCTCGAAGAGGCGGGTGACCTTGACCGCGACATGATGAAGAGAATAAGGGGTCCTGGAACACAAAGAGAAATTATACAGGTTTAAAGAGGCCCTTTTAATGGAACTTTATCAAACTCCGTCCCAAAAAGCTTTTGTATAAAGGGCGTCTATGGAGCATCGAACGGGAGCTGTTCCGACTCGGAGCACAGATTCCGTAGGCTCAGTTTGAAACATAGATAATGGACCTAGGGGAAGGAATTTGTCCATTGGGGGGGGGGTTATATAAGTTCGGTGAACAAGGAGCTAACCGAATGACATGACACATTTGTAAATGGTAAATGGGCCTGTGTCGAAACTTCTAGCCGGTGAGTAGGCTGTCCAAGTGGATTGATCTACGCTTACTTGAAATAGTTTTTTTGGATTTCTCCTGCCAACAAAAGAAGGCACTTGGATCTGGCTCCAACCAGGTGATATCCGAAACCCGAAGTAGCACTGCAACAAGTTGTTAAATAAATCAGGCCCCGGGCGTGGTCCTCCTTATAGCCCGCCCCCCAAGGCTTCGTTCCACAGGCTTTCCAAGATGCCTGCCCAGATTACTTCTCACCCACAAGATGTCAATGGCAAGACCTTGGGACATGTGTACGTGGCTACTCTCTCCTCTACTACACACTCAAGCTCAACCGGAACTTTGCCATGGCGGTTCTGCAGTAATCTCATGGTATGTCACAACCCTGCTCCCTCCTTCAGATCGCCACACTGCTACATGCTACAGGTCGACACTCTGATAGCTAATGCTACTATCGAGGAGCAAGTATCTTGTTGACTCATCCGGACGATGGCACTTGCACTCACCTCGTCAACACCCAACAGTCTCCGTGCTATCACAAGGACTCTGCTCGCAACTGGCACTCCAAGCCTTGCTACTTCATTTACGGCAGCAGCTCGCTCTAGACTCCGCCAGACTAACGCAAAACGGATAGCAACTACCAACGGTTTATTCGCTACTGGGCTAGATGGCATCCATGCTATTCCTACTCCTGAGCTAGAAAATATCCTTTCGCGGGCTCGCTCGCTGTATGGCGCTGGTATGGGATTCGCCGGTCTCGGTTTGCTCTCGTCAGTGGTGAAAGCGACAGTTGGGTTGAGATGGGAAGAGGGGTCTATCATGGTGGATATCTTGGCGGTCATCGATATGGACATTTGCCAAGCCATCCAGGTTGGTTTCAATATATGATAAGGGATGTTAAATTGCTCATCAATGCCACCAGAGTTGCAAAGAAGAGCTCGACGGAGGACGTGTGAACGACGTTGCCTCAGCACGGGAGACGATAGGTAAACTATGGGCCGGTTTGGAAGAAAGTTCAAGGGATGTCGAGTTTTGGGGCGGTGAATTCCCATTTGACAGAGCCGCCAATAGCATCCACTGTTGGAGAGTTTGACGCACTGAGCGTATCAGTCTATCAAAATCAGAAAATATGACCACGCTCTGATTCGGGTTTCCATCGCATGTGGGACGTGCTAATGGCGCTCAATTGAGACACGTTGCTACCCGATGCGCATCCCTTGGGCCGCTTCAAGCGCCTGATAACAAGGTGTTCGTGGGATG
This sequence comes from Xerocomellus intermedius, assembly GCA_038090955.1. Taxonomy (NCBI): domain Eukaryota; kingdom Fungi; phylum Basidiomycota; class Agaricomycetes; order Boletales; family Boletaceae; genus Xerocomellus; species Xerocomellus intermedius. The sequence goes on from JBBPNP010000279.1 coordinate 23,776, forward strand.
GTCGTGCTTCGTCGGGGACCATATAAGATGGCGAGGTCACGACGTATCGTCGCCGCATCAATCGAAAAGGAATGGCTGAATAACGAATTCAAGCTGAGACTGGATAAACTTAGTCTGGTAACCAGCTGGACCTTCTTCTGGTCACCAGACTAGGATAAACTCGCCACCAGCAAATCCGACAAATAATTGTGTACGTAGGCTATTCGTCTGATAACCGGGCACGAGAGCGTAAGGTGATGCTTGACGTCATTGTCGTACTCGTTGGGAGAAGGTGATATACTAGGCTCACCGTTTGGCGATGGGCTTGTTTACCGGAACCAACCGATTCCGGGGACTGACGACCGGGTTTCCCTACGATGCCGCGGAGCAAATAGGTCGGTGGCAGCAAAAGAAGATCCGGATGGTGCAGGATTCCTGTATGACATTACTTAGTCACTGGACATAGCAAGATCCGACGAGTTGCTCGACTCGGATAATAGCTCAAGATGGAGTCTATCCACGTGTATTATGTTGCTTAGCCTTATATCGTGATGCTGGCCGGAGACGGAGTTTTTAGGCCGCGTGCAGAGTCCCATGATTGCGTCCCTTGCTCTTGTGCACGTAACTTCTTGGCGACGCGAGTCTTGAGGACGGAACCGACAGAGGAGTAGAGCTGCGGCGGAGGAAAGTCAGCAGACCGAACCTCAAGGCCTCTGAGTCAAACGTCATAGAGCACAGCGATACCCCCGTGCTAATAAGAAAGAAAGGTGGTCTTTTTCGGGTTCCCTGATCTTCTCATGAACTTTTCCACTTAGGAATCTTCAATGCGGTGGCCTCGGTGACGACGCGGCCGCATTAGCCCTCCGAGGGGGCCACTACTAGCCACTACTAGTAGTAATCCAAATTCCGCTCACCACGAGCGCAGCTCAACTTTGTACGTGATGTTCCTCCATGAGGATGAGTGATAAATTGATAACCGCTACCCAAGCGTGGCATTGTCATGCGTTGGTAAGCCCCGGACCCATCTTACTCCTGCCCGAATGGCTGACCGAGCAGACGGACCACTTTCGCAGTGGGTGTCAGGTGACACTACCGCATACTCGGGTCTCGTGCCTGCTAGTGCCATGAAAGCGCAACAACAGTATAGTGCGCTTGGAAGAATCTGAACCATGGGTTTCCTCGTCGGTAGGCGCATTAAAGATATTCCACCAGCCGTATTAACTTGGAACCGTTACTCCCAGGCTCAATGCTATTATTATCCCCTTGACTGGCGCACTACTTTACTTCTATTCGCGTCCACATCGATCTCCCATCCCTCGCCATCTACTGCACGGCCCTCTACCACCATCGTCAGTGCCCGACGATGTCTACGAGAACCTTGACTTTTGGTCCCACTGTCGAATGCGCGCAGAAGCCAAGCAGTCTCCTGGCAAGGAGGCCATCGATTCATATCTCGTCACCCTGGATCCCGAATACAATCCTCAGTGCATGTCCACCCTCAGGCGTTGGGTCGCAGTCCTTGTTATCAGTTCGGCTTCTCTCTGTGTCACTTCTGCATCCTTTGTAGTTCGTAGTTCGGGTTCTTGTCCAGCCTGCCACTTCAATAAATCTATCAGGTAATTCCATCAGGCTGCCTTTGCAGAAGCAGGGTCTGCTCAGACATTGCATGTATCGCACGTGAGATATATGGTGCGTCATCAGTTTCATGCTCGAAAACTTGCTACAGACTTAGTCGTGTCAAGGCCGAAATATCATATATCTGCTTTCATATATTCTTTGCTTCGTCTCCACTTTCCCAGTGGCATTTGCTCCAAATATTGGTGAGTACAAGTCCAGATTTTGACGTCGTAATCCTACTAATGAAAATATAGTTGTATTTTCTTCCTCAGGCTGATCACTGGTTTCTGTGGCACTGCATTCCTGAGCGTCGCTAGAGGTAGCGTCAGCGACATGTTTCCTCGATCCACCCGCGCTAATTTCTAGTCCAATGGCGGTCTACACTGATAGGTTTTCCCGTGATGTCGTGCTCGGTGGCGGGATAAAGTCGCCTTTTCGTCGGTCCCGTAGCTGGTCCCTTGATATCAGGGTATGTATCACGATACCACCGGTGTCTCGCATCTTTCCTGACTCCTTTTCACAGATTCATCGATCAAGTGAGTCCACGCGTGGAATATTCTTGGTGTCTGATCTTATTTGATCACCCCTCCGCTCAGAGTATGTGTTGGCGATGGACGTACTGGTTTATGTTGTGTTGGGGCTTTGCCAAAACCATTCTGCTCTGTCTGATAAAACATAGTAATACCATCTGACATCCGCTGTTGATGACTGGTTCATGCTTGGTTCCAGAAACACATCCCCCTGTCATATCGAAGAAGGCAGCCAGGTAGCGTCCAAACTGTCGGAATGCTATTTGCTCACATAATCTTAGACTACGCAAGGCTAGCTTTCTGACGCCAGTTATTATGCACCTCTGGACAAGGTCCAAGGCAGCCTACCCAGTCTATCATGATCAGTTTCTACCGGCCATTCCGTATGTTCTAAACATGTAATTTTTTTATATCGGATTTTGAACTCACTAATCACAGAACTTCTGCGTTTGATCGAATGGCCCTCCTGTTGGATATCTGTTGAATTCTGTTGTCAAGGAATGCACTGCTCCTGGGTATTCTCTATCTCGCATTTCAGGCATATCCAGTGATACTTGAAGGCGTTCATCACTTCAATGGCCAAATGACTAGTTTCGCTTTCCTAGCAGGCATATTTGCTGCTATCTCTGCACAGCCGCTCTGGAATAAGTAGGCATTTGTCTCAAATGCTACGGGGATTGCTTACGAAACCTCAGACTCTTCGCGCGAGAAGTCATCAAGTATGCTAGTAACCCACCACCAGAAGTCCGACTCATCATGAGTCAATTTGGCGTCATCCTTGTCCCAATCGGTGTGTCACATGTCATCACCCATCCTGCCGTTTTTAGGTCTCTTCTGGCTCGCTTTTAGCACGTACCCACAAGTACACTGGATTGCATCCATCATCGCCTCCGTCCCATTTGGCTCAAGCATCTATTTCGTGTTCACATCGACGTCACGTATCTGGGACCGCATACCGTCCGATCGCAGCCTAGGCCATTGCGAGCAACAGTGTTCTACGATCCGCCTTTGCAGCTGCGATCATGACGCCGTTACCGCGAGTGAGTGAGTTCCTTGGGTGGACGTTGTTGGCCTGACTAGACCTTGTTCCCTTTCTAACTTCGTCTTTTATCTTATCGGCGGACGGTTGCGCATTGAATGTTGTGGTCATTTGCAATGAGCTTCGAGGATCGAGTCGTGCTGCGTATCTATAAATCACATGTAATCGACTTCAGCTCAATAAGTATCAGGTGGATTGACGAAGAGGGGTATGTACCGTATGGCTCGACGTTGGAAGAATGCGAAATGTTTGTTTGAAATAGGCATAATGTACATCTAGCCCTATTTACCTAGGATATGAATAAGGTAGAAAAAATTGTCAGACGATCGAAAAAAGATTGGTATGTATGTACTGAGCGAAAGGGGTCTTTCCAAAGGAGGAAAGGGGGACGAACGGGGGAGAGAGATGCGAGCATAGAACGCAACGCCGAACGATAAACCGACCGACAGCGGGCGCGCAGAGGGGCGAAATACCCAAAGAGAGGAAATGAAAAACCAAAACCAAGGGGACCATAACCGAAGCGAAGCGAAACGGGAAAAAAAGGAAGAAAAGAACAGCATAGATATCATAGCTCTTCATCACTCATAGCATAGACGCTTAGGCTGGCCATATCGCCGAGATGCAACTCATGTTCGGGTCGGAGTTGGAGGCTCGACGGGGATCCTGGAACCTCCGTCATGGAGAAACTGGCGATCGTTGGCGAGATGTTCCTGTTTCCAGACGAGAGGGAGGACGGATGGTGGGGGTGGGAGTGGGCGATGTGTCCGGGCCCAGACATGGGCCCACCATTGACGCTCACGTTGCACAGGCTGGAATGTTGTGGGATACCGCGCGTGGGGGAGGGTGGAGACGGAGGCGCGGACAAGGGTCCGGGACGATCGTGCATCGTTTCTTCATGCATAAGCAACGACATGTTCTGCGGCAGGTTCGGGAATACGGACGACGACGTGCTCGCGCGCCGTCGACGAGGACGCGGTGCTGGCACTGCTACCGGCACCGGCGAATCGCCACGGGAAGGCGACGTCGCACGCGACGATCGGGGACTCCGGTCCACGGTGGACACCGAAAGCCCATTCGTATGTGCATGTGAGAGCGAGCGGTGTATCGTCGGCCGATGTGGGGGTGCCAATGGGGAAGGCAAAAGCACAGACCGATTATGGGGGGACCTGGAGAACGACCCTGGAGGTGGCGCACGGGGTGGTAATACGCCAGAGGCAAACCGGTGGATTTGGGTCCGCATCTCGTCCAGTTCGTCCTCGAGTTCTCGAATGCGATCCCGAAGTTGGATATTCTCCTCCCGGAGTGTCTTGGTCGTCCTCTGTGAATCTGAGAGTGCAGAAAGCAGTGCCTCGGTTTCGAGATCGTGCTTCTCCTTCATCACCTGGATCGCGGCTTGCTGGGAAGAGGACGCGGCGGATATCGACGTCGGCGCAGTTGACCCCGAAAAGGTGGTACGGGGGGCAGAAAACGTCGGACTACCCCATGTGACGCCGCCTTCCGAGGGTGTCATTCCACGAGACACGCTACCGCTGCGTCCCCAAGAGGACGTTGATGCAGCCTCGGAAAACGCCATCCTGGAAGGCACGCAACGGTCCTCCCGTTCACTGTGAGCCCGCAGGGAGGCATATTTGCTGGGTCCCGATGGATGTGTGTTAAATCCGTCTCTGTCACCGTCTAAGAGACCAGCCGCAGCGAACGCTTTCACTGTCCTGGGTCCAAGCCATTCCATAACGGGAGGTCGGTTGGACAGCGAGGACGAAGGCCGTATCGGAGATGTTGAGCCCGATGTGGGCGACAGCCGTGCTTCCTCGACGCTCATGCTTCGTCTCCGACTAAGGAAGAGGTGTGGCCGTCGCCGTTTGTTAACATCCAAAGCAGCATTGATGTCGAGGCTGGGGCGCGAGCTGGGCTGGCGTGTGGGGTCTGAGGCGGAACGAGGCAAGAATTGGGATGTCGAAGCCTTCTCACTCGTGGATGGTAAAAGCGCGGGGGACGGGTCCGTCAAGCGAGAATTTCCCGGGGCATAGGATGACACATGTCGATTCGGTGTAGCGAAACGGGAACCAACAAGTCTGCGGGGCGGTATATCCGTCGATCCACGGGAGCTTGCGGGCGAGGGCACTTGGGGAGATTGTGCTTGAGATGACAACGGCGACGGTGGTTGATGTCGCTTTTTGGGTGGACCACGCAACCCCGAGGGTGTCGATGACCCATCTGACGAGTCACTCGCGCTGGGCGGTGCGGTTGTCACCGAACGCATGAGACGCGGGAGTGAGGAAGGTGGGCCTCGTGCAAGGTTTGCACAGGACAAGGAGGCGGAACGTCTTGTGGGTGACGACTGCACAATAGCACAAGACGCTGACGAAGGGACAACAATACCTAGACGAGGGGAGGTTCGCGGGGAGACGCCATCCCCGTTCGGTGGCCGGAGTGAGGACGTAGAAACAGGATGGCTGGGGCTTCGCGAATGCGTTCGGGATGGGAGACGACTGGAGATAGGATTTGGACTTTGGGATTTGCCATTGATCCTGTTTGGGCTAAGAAGCTCAGCGAGGTCCGGATCTAGTGCACCAAAGTCAAGCGCAGCATCAAGATCTTCGTCACCGCGTGCGCCATTTACAGGAGTGCGGGGAAATGGGTCGAGATCATCTGCACCTTGCTCCACCACGACACCATTCACGCCCTTCAACCATTCGCTGCCGGTAGTAGCGTCCTCGACCTTTAACGCGTGCATCACCTCGGCGGCCAGCCTGGAAGTCGACAAATCGAAAATAGATGCTGCTCTCGAATCAGGAGATGGAAGTCGACTCTTGTCAATTTGTTCGAGATTGAATGGCGAAGTAGGCGTGTCATCGTCGCCATCTCCATGCGTCGTCTCCCCAAGATACGGTATGTGCTTCGAGATACCCGAGTTTTCAGCCTCGATGATGGTGGAGAGATCAGCACCCAATGGCGGACCAGGCGAGGGTAAAGGTAGGACTATGTACATTTCAATCAGAAAAAGAGTGTCTGAAAAATTCGAGACGAAATACCGTAGTGTTCATCGCTCGTTCTTGACGAAGGACTCAAGTCAGAGGTGGACCTGTCGATGTCACGACTTCGCTTGCGAGCCATCATTTCCTCCTCAAAACTCTGGCTAGGTCTCGCGATGGCGATGACCGGGGTTTGTTCCACGTCTTGTGGACGCGTGTGCATGGCCGAAATCTTTCTATCATGCGCAATCCGTCTCAGAGATCCAAAATTGACAAAGGATGGTTTCGGTGTATGGAGGGGACTGGGTGGTGGATTGGATGTCTTGGCTGGTGCAAATGGAAGCAAGTTACGAATTGAACGAAAAGACGGAATGGAGGAAACGGTTGGCTGTGGAGAGGTAGCGGGACTGGGCCGGGTGGTACTCTCTGACGTGCGACGAAGCTGGGATACAAGAGACGTTTGAGAAAGCGGAAAAGTAGACGAGATGGAGCTACGAGACTGGCGGGGCGAGACGACCGGTATGGAGGACTGGGACGTTGAGCGTTGGATGGAGTGTTCGGCCATGTTGAAAAGGCCGATAAAACTCCAGAATCAGAGGAGCAAGAAAAGGAGGCGACGTGGAAGGGCGGGCATGCAGCGGAGAAGGCCAGCTTCACGGTGTACTAGTAGACTTTGTCGTCTCGCTTTCCGCCTGAGAAACTCGCCGACTCGGAGAAAGCTCTCTCTCAGGTCCCAGACAAACTTTCATTGTCACCTGCCTTTTTCGTAGCCGATCAATAAGTGGACACGTGCGGTAGCGAGCATATCAATGCGTACAATAACACATTCCTGCATGAACGATGAAGAACTTATCTAGCACAAGTGAACATTGGTGGGGACAAGGAAGAAGTTGGAGCAATGCATCACTTCCGACTTGAAGCTCGAAGCTCTAACTCACAACGCTCCACTTCAGTGTGACAAAGACACTTCATCATGATTGACATATTTTTTGTCGATTGGTGTTGACGCCCTTAGTCACTCACCTCAACCCCCATCAACTACTCTTCGGACTCTGTCAGTGCCACATCAGACTCGTCACAATATATGTACTTGGCGGTGATCCTCTTTCGCTTTCAGACCTGAACGTTGAACGTCGGTTCGAAATTCAGGAACCCCAATTCGACCCACCCAATAGCTTTCTTTGAGGGACGGGATTGTGAATGAAGTCAGTACATTCAGCTCAGTCCATATTCAGTGATAGGCCGATGGGTAACCTTCCGTGATATCCCATCCATACCCAGGCTTCAGCGATTCGGAAGTGGTCGTACCGTGTATTCATCTTCCCAATCCCCCGATGCTGAGCGAATCAAGGTGTAGGATCGATGTGATGCCAAGCTCTTCGTTCAGCCGTTCTTTCCTCGACCCGCCAATTCCCGACTTGTGTGCTCGAGAATAAGCTGTGCTTTTTTTTTGGGTGCTCGATAATGTTCATTGTATTTATCCACCTGGACGCAGATGATCAATGCAGTTCAGAAAGCCGCTCCTCTTTAAATGACCCGTTGGCTGGGCTAACACGATGCACTGTATATACGGCAAATTCGTCATTCCAAGGGGTTGTCGGCCGGAGTCGGGACCGACCAATCGGCCCCTTGGAATGACGAATCTGCCGGCCGCCGGGAGACGGACATGCTCCGTGCGCTCCTCGACGCGGCATGCATGTTGAGGGCCGGCCCGATGCGGCGGACAGGCTGCGAGCCTCACTGCGGCGCTGTCGAACAACCGAGCTCGTCCGGTGTTCCGCCGTGGAAAGGAAGGCGTGAATTATCTAATAACCTCGCAGACGCTCATCGGCATCGATTTATTCAGCTGAGAAACATGGCTTGCTTGATGGCTCAATGGAGCATCTACTAATCACTAATTCCCAAACAGTTCAAGGTATGTCCGTGGTGTTGAACAGACGATTCCCCGTGTCTGTGGTGCCTCTGCCGGTATACTTATTGTCCGAGAGGCGGAGCGCTACGATGTTGAGATTGGCGTCATGGACAAGTGCCCGCGCGAGTGGTCTGTCCCCAGTAATGGCTTGGGACTGAACTACACCAGCCACTACCACGATTCGAGTACCGGCATGCAGATCCCTTGCGCGCCGGATAAACTGCATCGCCGTGTTCCCGTCGTTGATCACTGAGTCTACCAACAACACGGTGTGTTGCTGCTCCACATGGTCTGGAAGGATCTCCTCAGGCCGCTTGGCGTGGACGAACGTGGCAAGCGGGAAGGCGTCGTTGACGCCGAAGGCCATTGCTTCCCCGCCTCGCATTAGGGCGACGATCAGTGTGCGTTGCTCATGGACGAGTCGATGCCCCTCTGTCTGATGGCCTTGGACGTGTGGAATCCGGTATTCTTCGAGGCCGATGAGGTCTGCAAGGAACTCCATTGCCAAATACCACCCAACACGACGATGGGCATCTCTGAGAGCCGGTCCAGCAATGGTTGCGTCGCGAGTTGGCGTCATGAGAAGTTTGGCAGCGCTCTTGGACGTAGCGTGAAGGACTTGAGGACTGGGGCAACGTGGCCGGCGGAAGACTGACTCGATGAACTCGGGATCTGTGATATCTACCAGGGGAAGCCTGGTGGTGTCCAACCGCGGTGACACATTGCTGGGCAGCAGGACTTGCCGCGCTCGAAGACCGCCGTTGTCGATAGCATCCAACAGCGCCGCTTCCATGGTCTTGCTCCGAGTCCGATCCTCGCCGACCACGACAACGGCTTGATCCGCCTTGGATAACATGTCGAGGTCCAGAGGACTATCTCCGAATGCAAAGACATGGTAGTGGTGAACGGTGTGAACATGAGCGACCAAGGCGGCTTTCACCTCAGCGTTGACGACGATGGCATCGTTACCGATAGGTCCGGCGCCAATGGTTTTGATCCTGCTGAGGCCTGCTCTCTCCAAGACTCTCTCCCAAATAATAGCGAGCCCACAAGTGACAACAACCGCCCGGACGTGCTCTGATGCTTCCACCTGCTTCAGGAGCTCCAGGAACTCGGGGTACAGAGTCACTTCCGCTGCCACGGCATCGCAAAGGTCGCTGAAGTGCAGGTCGCGGTGTACCTCTTCGTACAGCAAATTGGCTTGGCGAAAGGCGGCATATGAATACCCCAGCGGGCCGCTAAACAATTCCTTTAACAGATCCCCCTCCTCAGATCCCCGAGACTTGGCAACCATCCTCCAGAACAGCGCGCCGGTATCCGCCGCGGCCAATGTCCTGTCCCCGTCCACAACCAAGACCGTCTCCAACTTCTCCAACCGGCGACCCAGCGCCTGGTCCAGAATGCTCTTGGCACGGCGAAGGTTGTATTCCTCAGTGTGGACCCGGAAGTCGTGCGCCAGCGCCGAAACATCTGCCACAAGGTCTGACGACCGACCCAAGCCGATCACCGAGAACAAGATGCCGTGATTCATGCAGAGACGGTGCAGCTGTGTCTTCTCCTCCTCCTGCCATCTGTGAAGGTGTTCAACGGATACAGCCGCGCGCGCCCTTCCCGAGTCGCCCAGTCTGCGTTGGGCAATCACCTCGGCTGGGACGCCCAGGTAAATGATATGAGTGTACGTGCTCAGGTCGCCCCTGGTGCACACCACTTTTCCTGCCTCCTCCCCTTCGGCCCAGAACATGAAGTGGCCCGCGATAATGGCGGCGCGGCCGGTGGTGGCGCATTCATTGCCGATCGTGGTAATGGCGAGTTGGCGGTATCTGGTCTTGTCGTGTTCCGGCAGCTTCTGGAACGCCTCGAGGCCGCCGAAAACGAGGGATGAAATCATAGCAGAGCCTTCATAGAAGGAAAAATGCCCCGAATCTTCGAGTTCTAGAGTAAGTTTGTTGAGCAGGAAGGTCTTGCCAGAGCCGGGAATGCCGTAGATGCCGACGACTACTGGCTTGGAATTTGGAATGTCAGGGCCGGCAGGATGCTTCAGCCGGTCTGCCACCATGTTGCCGGGAGGGCTAGTCAATAATTTCGGCTGTTCTGGAGTCATAAACGCAATTAAGCTGATACGGCAAGAATGATCAAGCTAGACGGATATGAACTCAGCGGGTTGACATACCTCAGCGGACACGAAATGAGTGACAGCGCTGAGGGAAAAGACAACGAGACTTGACGCGCGTTGCTACAAGATTACGTAATGCAGTAAAGGAACTTGCCGAGATAAGAAAACAAGATGCAAGACAGGCTCCTACCCACCGCTGCTTCGAGTGTGAGGGGCGACATCCAAGGGCATATTCCGAGGGTCACGTGAATCCGTCCAAAATCCAAACACCGCCAACCTTAAGTCCCCTCACACTCTCAGCAGCGGCTGGAGTATAACATTCGTAAACAGCGTCA
>JBBPNP010000280.1:0-34206 GCA_038090955.1 Xerocomellus intermedius
TGGACCAATGCTAGTGCCAACTACTCACCAGCCATCTGCGACCCTTGACGCCGGCCATCCATTGATGCATGGCGGTTTGCAAGGATGCTCTTATGCTGTGAGCAAATACCTCCAGTTCGCGTCGCTTGCTCATGAAGCTTACCGACTGTATAGGTTGGTTCTCAGGTTTTTATTGATCAAAAGAAGCCGTATAACGCTGCTATGGATACACCCTATCGACAAACTCAACACGCCCTTGCCGGGAGATCTTCCTCTATCCCTTCAGAGTTGACGTCGCAGCCTATGGTTCCTCGTTCTCCCCCAACACAAGTATCACCTATCCGTCGAAACTCTCGGGGGATGCGTTCCGTCACAAGCTCTCCTTACTACCACCCGATTCGGACATCTTCGTTGCCGCTTGAGCCAACCTCGCCTAACGAGACGGCAATACGCACTTGTCAATGGATGAGGGACGATGGCACTATATGTGGGGAACGGATCACAGCGTCGATTGTTTCAGACCATCTCATTACTCACGGCGTCAAGGACTTGGCACATGACCATCCCTTGCTGTGCAGATGGTTAGGATGCCAACTCAGAGGAGACAGGCGTACGATGAACCGCGAAAGCATCGTACGTCATGTTCGCGAAAAACATTTGGGCTGCAAGCGTGCCTCTAAGCAGGTCTAGGTGCGGATTGTCGTCAGTTCGTGACCGAACATGGCGTTCATTCTCCTTGAAATTGTACATCCAAACGACTGGGCGCCAAAGACTCTACACGAAATTTCTGGGATTCGGAATTGTGGTCCATTCGTTTTCTGGTCTAACGTCTACTTACATTTCTTCCGGGTGAGACACGTGGATTGTTTTCCTCCCGTTATTGTACTATTATAATTATTTCCTCGTTGTTCCTCGGCGCCGGACCGCCAATGATTCATACTAATCAGCAAACCAACCCTTGTATTGGCAGATACACACAGATTTGGACAGTTCCTACAGAAAGGTACCCAGTAATACAGACCTATACAGAGAAATAGGGGAAATGTAACTCAATATATTCCATAATAATTAAACCTGATTTTCTTTTGAGGCAATCTTTACATAAATATAGAGTCCTGTGTACAATTTTGGAAGCATAAGTCTACATATGGTGGTGTGGTGTGTAAAAACATTTCATGGAAAAAGTGTGGGAAAGTGCTGGTTTACTGATGGGCCTACGAGAGCCTTATGATAATCGTGATTTAATGGGCTCGTGCGCGCCTCGTCGGTCGGTGAGGTGGATCACTCTTGACGGGGTAGCGAAAACGACTCGAGTCCCTCATATGTCTGTGAGGGAGCCTGTAGGATTTGCAAACAAAATGTTACAGGGTGATCGAGTCGTAGCGTAACTAGGAACTCCCACTGCGGAGTCGTTGCGACTCGGAGTTCATGATCAAGAAAGTTGAGGATATAACCCAAATATAACCCCGCTCTTACTACATACTGGTTACTCGGAGTGCGATGGCATTCAATGAGGCCACTAACTTTGACAAGTACACCAAGTTGTTGGCTAGGTGCGTTGCCTGATGCACCCAATACGGTACTAGTATCGCCGCCCCAACACCTCCGCGTAGAATCCGCGAATTCGTCACGATCTGCCAGCATCCTCATCAGCCCTTTTGAACCTGCCCACATATCCGCCGAGTAAACCATCAGACGGACCATGTTGCATGTTGAATTAGTTCATATGTGTCGGTAGCTAAGCACTGCCGAATTTTCAAATCGCAGTCTCTCCCACAGCGACACGTATTTCGTCTCCAAGTACTTACCAGCACCCAGGCCCTGGACCATCGGCCTTCTTTACGGAATCGACCCCGATGCAAGGTGCGACGCTTCCATCTGATCCTATCAGGACTTCGAATTACTGCCTTCCAAGGCAGCCTTGGCCAAGGCTGCCAAGGCCCGCCACCTCGTGCCCATCAAACCCCCAACAGCTAACCTTGTTAGTTATCGAAAATAACTATCAGCCGGGTTTCTGCAAATCGACTGGCACTTAGTGGCTAGCTGGGTGCACAGGCCTGCCGTGTAGTAACAGCCATGCGATGTTTTCGGCATGGAAGCGGCGGTATGCAGTGCTTGCTGTGACACTGGAACTCGATAGCGGTGGGGTTTTAAAACCTGCTTCGTGGGTTGGACGTCGCATGATTACTCCCCATTGCAGCTGGGGGTTGGGTATCCGTGTTGAAGCGCCTTGGAAGATAGGTAGGTTCTCTGAATTATAGCTGACATGTCCAATGTTGATGTATTTCTCCTAGTGCGGCAAGGTTCCCATGCCCAACCATACTCTCTTGATGTCACTGTCATTGTCGAATGTATTTTAAAATTCTCCCACGAACCATCGATCTGGGCGTTCATGTTATCGCATCGGGGTGGTAAGGCAGCCAGCCAAGGTGTTTGGCTGGCAATGGCAAGGGGGTCCTTTCACCCACCGTCTCTCCCATAGTGTCCTTGGCAGGCTGCCGATGCCAACGGCCAGGGCGAGCACTGGGGGATTTAATTGCGAGCATCCCATGGCTCGACCTTTTCCCATTGCTCCAACGACGTCGCTATGATTTCTCCCGATTCATGCTGGGGGTTCGAAGAGAGTGCTTTCGATGTCTCGACATCGGTCCTCCACGATTTTTCCCCGCTAAGCTGCATTGGCTCGGGTTCCCACTATTCTGATACGAGTCCCTATTCGACACCTGTCAACCAAGCGCATTTCGACCTTGTGGGCCTGCAAGATCATTCTTCTGCTTTCCTCGCATCAGATTTAGCATTCGACCCATATGCCGCTGATGCTGCACCTACTCCCCTGGATCCGACACAACTTGAAGGTTGTATTCCACGGAGTTCTCCAGGTCTAGATCATGGCTTAAGTCTTATATTCGATGGGGATCCTGTAGGTTTTTACGTTTTCATTTCGTGCACAGGGCTCAACGTTGAAACGCTGATGATCTTCAAAGGTGACGAACAACGTTCCGCAATCCAACGATGAAGTTCCTTGGTTTTCCATGTCTCCGTCCCTTGGTCCTCTTAATGCCGAGCCTCAAACTTTGTCCTTCGGTCAAGACATGGAAGACAGCCCCCAGGTGAAGAGGATGAATGATGTTTGGGACATTCTCATCACTAACCTTTTGGATGTAGATCACCGCGGGTCCTTATGCATCCCCTCTTGTGGATACCCCGCCTCCAGGTTGGGGTGTCGGTCAACCAGAAGCTCGTGTTTCATATGAGAATTCCCCCGCCTTCGACTTTGCAGATCCCGCAGCCAGGATCGACGATGCATCATACCCTTCGGAAAACATTCAGGTGGTTGATCTCGAGGTGAGTTTTACTGTGTTATGTGTTCACCCATACCTCATCGAATCAGGCTTCACAGGCGGCACAGAGTCCGTCCTACACTGCTAGTCTCCCCCTCGAGCAACAATCGATTCTTTCTGGGGGACCTTTTCGCCCCTGCGAATGGAAAGATGGAGACGGGACAGTGTGTGGGGAGCTAATCAATGGCGCTAGTGTTCCAGAACACCTGATCAAGCACAAGATCGAAAGGCTGGCCCGTAACCACCTTACGACGTGCCATTGGGATGGCTGCAAGAGGAAGAAGCCCATGAGTCGTGAAAGCATAGTCCGACATACTCGCGAAGTGCACTTGCGCCTGAAGCGTCCCTCTATGGCGGTGCAACATCCCTATCTCTAAGGCACTGGTTTCCGCCCAAACATTGGCTGACGATGTTTTCCCAAATATCATAAGTTTTTAGATATCTACTGGGTGCGCCAGTATCAGTTCGGTCCCCTTCCCATCGAGCACAGTATTTATAATCCAGATTTGCAATGTAGTGTTACTCTCATTGGCGCTGGTCGCCACAGACTACGTCTGCACTATGATACATCAGTAATTTTCATCCATATGTTGTACTATTCTACGATATCTAGTTCCACCAGCAATTCAATCAGTTCACTTGCGACACCGTCACGTTGGCACAACACCACTCTCCGAGCCATACAAATGCCAGGCTGCTTGTTGCCAAACCAATCCATCAGTGCGGCGTTGAATCGGCTTTGATCGGTTATTGATTGCACGATGTTTACTCGTAGCGTGTCAGCGCCCGTTCATTTTGATGGTTCACGTATTGCTCTCCAGGTTCTATTTCCATCGTGCAGCATTTGTTCCCCGAAGGGCCCTCCAAACCGTGACGCTCCGGTGCCCTCGCCAAGTCCGACCCTCGCATACCCCTCCATTCCGAGCCGCATACTCTGATTTGACATTGGATGCCTTCGCTTGCATTGGCCACCCCCTTCTTTACTCCTATGTGGACTTCTCGCGGCTGTGATGTGTACTCATACATGCCACCTGGTAGTGGCACTGTCACCGTGTGGCAGACTGGGATAAAAGCACGGTTATCCTAGCGAGAGAAGAACAATTGGCCTGCCAGTAAGCTCCACTGCACCAGTCTTATAGTTTCTCCCTTGCTCCCCCACTAGTGAACGTTACAGTGAATCCTCAAATAAGAAACTGACACACACGCCGAACCGAGGTAAGCACAAAAGTACGAGGGTGGCGCGGAGCCACCCCTTTCGCAGAGACAAGCCTATTGACTATTCGACCGCAGGCAAAGGTTCAAATTTCAGTGCCACACCCCATCCCGCGACGTTATTGCCGATGGCATTTACACATTTCGAACTTTGTCTTTCGGGCTGGAGACTCCACGATGCCCAGGCTCAGCCTCAGTTGGCCGTCTCGAGGCAGAACCACAACCTCATTGTCACGGGCCAGGCGTTCGGCGCTAGAGTCTCCGTGCGTATATGCCTGCGTTGGTGCACGTGGTTGTACAGGTACTGCGATAGCCTACTCCAGCGGCTGCAGAAGTCCGAGAATCTCGAGTCCAAGTTTTTGCCACCCCCAAGTTCGAGCGAGATGAAGGACTTCTCTACACGGTAACATCCAATGCCCCCTTACGAACTCGTCGAGGCATGAATTCCCCGCCTTTTCTTTCTTTCTTTCTTCTTTTCTTCGACATCAATTCCGAAAAGTGGTCCCTTCACACGAGGGACGCTATGTACCATTCCTTCGACTTCGTGATAACCGTTATGTGGAAGTGTTTCTTCCCATATCATTCCTTGCCTATATTTTCTCTGCGACGCATCATAAACTGATTCTCCATACCGTTTTGTCCCTTGTTCTTGGAAAGATTACAATACGTTCTAATGTACAAACCCGAATTACAAAAAACCTCTTCACGACGATTATGCCCAGCTCGTGTCCTATGATTTTAATATCTTTGTCAAAGTTACGGTACCGTCCCCGCTTATCCCAGCTCTGTAGGCCATCGGACTACTAGTAGGAGAGCTGATGGCCTGGGCTAGTTCGCACCGGGGCACCCTACGAGCGTGGTCCCTCACGCTGTCTGTGCGCGAGTACGTCCCGCCGCACACCGAACATAACCATATCAAGCTAAGGTGGGTGAGAAAATGTCTCACCAGCCCGCCCGTTTGCGGAGATGTCGAGCAACCGACCCACTTGCAGCATGCCAACTCCGTCGATTTTCCCTTGAACACCACGTTGTGGGAGCGTGTCAGGTGGTTCTTGACCGCTTCCTTGTCGGACGTGATCCAAATACCACAGTTCTCCCAACAGCATTGGAAGAAGGGCACTTTGGCATTGGAGACGGCCGGGAATTCAACATTTTGTAATGGGATCGTGAACATGGAAAGTTGATCGGTGGGTGCTGTAGTGGTTGGTTGAGGTGGAATTTGGTCCGTCATTTTGGGAGGGGACAGGGCAACGAGACTATGCTGGCCCGTGGAAAGAGGTGGACTTGGGGAAAAATACGACTCGGAGTCAAAGTTCCCGGACGGGCTGAGACTCGGGATGGAATCAGGTGGTGGTACATGTTGATAGGCGGTGATAGCGTAGTGAGGAGACCACCGAGGAGTCGGATCCGAGGCAAGAATAGGGTCTACGTAGCTCGACCCGCCAACGTCGAGATACGGCGGAACAATCGGCATGGCGATGATGGATGACGGTAGGGCACGAGGATGTTCGACCATGAAATTGTCATGACCGAACCCAAACGATGGATCGTAATGACACATGTGAGCGTCAATCACACCACTACCATATTGCGCATGCCCAGTCAGCGTCGACATAGCAACTGTTTGTGGGCGACGTTCAGATATCAAGTAATGGGCGCCTGAGCTCGCGTTGTAACCGAAATGAGGTGGAGAGAGGTCGCTAGCGTGCGACGGAATTGGGGACCCATGTAAGGTCGGCGGAAGTGGGAATGGAGACGAATCAAACTGCGCTGCAGTTGCGGACCTTTGTGTTTGGATGGACGTATCTATTGGCAAGTGCTTCGGGGGAGAAACACTTCCCCGGAGCTCAGGCGAGACAGCGCTTGCACCACGAGAGGCTTGATAGACGGGTAAATAACTGGTCCGTTCCGGTGTGTGATAGACACGTTTAGGTTCGGTGCCGGCGCTGTGTTGGGAAAGGGTGTCAGTGTCGATCACAACTTGATACTGCGCCTCACTGACAAAGAGAACGAGGGTCCGCCGGACTTGTCGTCCATATAGGCGTAGTGAAAAAACGGTTCAGAAATGCTGGAGCGTTGCGAAAGCGAAGGGTAAATGCCCTAGTCGTTCGCTCTTGACTAAATACCCGAAATAATCCTTGAGGCGATTGGCTGCCATAAACCGCCAGAACATGCTATTATTCGTGAACCACGAAATGTTGGATGGCCGAATCTGGGGCGGGTAACCATAAACTGGGAAGGTGAAAAGAGCCGAGATCTCAGCTCAAGGCCTCATCGAAGTCTTCCGGCGAAATCAGGCCCTGGATCAATCGAAACCTTGCTGTCCCGCTCTTACATACGGGTACGGAGGATTTAAATCTATTGGTAGAAGGTACGTCATCCTCTCAAGTGGCGTTAGGGTGTGCCGACCGCGAGATGCAGTGGAAGGTCCGAGTCTCTGGGATCTATGGTTACGCTCAACATCGGAATAGTATCCTACCCATGTGCAGGGTTGATCTGTTGTGGGAACCGCAGGCTCAGTAAGGCAATCCGCCTCCGGTACTGTAAAGCACAGCAAGCCCTTCTACGAGAAGTGAAAACGCATCGACATACCTGTTGCTCTTGTGATCCATGAAGTAGACTCAACGTATCACCAGCTCGCCAATCCGAAATTGGAAACTCATCGCGGCAGCAAGCCGATCAAGGACCGCGCATTATGGCTGCTGACCTATCTGCCTCCAAGAAATAAACAAACAAAAGACACCTGGACCTCGCTCAAGTCAATAATAGAGCAGATAACTTTTTTAAATGAATGGGCGGCCATTTTTGATCGAGCCTGAGAGATCATAGTTACCCCACCAGCCGAGCCAAGCATTCCGCGGAGGCTCCACCAGGTTCGTGCGATATGCTTTGGAAGATAAGGAAGGTTGCGATGATCAAAGCTGCGCGAAGTGTTTCAAGAGGACAGCGGCAATGATTGGAATGTCAAAGACCTTACGCACAACGTTGCGTGCGAGAAAACCCATGGGAAGGCCGATTCCAAAAGGGTCCGTAGGAAGTGTAAACGTTTTGCGTCGCTACTAGAACTGGGACATAACGTTAGTAAATGGCAGATCAGAGTCAGTTGATGCCGGATGAGAGTGGTAACTGGTCGAACCGCACCTAACATTGTGATGGCATGCCGGGCAAAAGAATTTCTCTTTGCACGGTCTCAGTGGCCGAAATGATGACATTTGACATGGCCGAGCGCCATGTCAGCGTTACAGCAGAGGCGTTCAGCTGGGAGGCAACCTAGCCATACTATTAATTAGGTCATTCAAGCGTTCAACTTGTAGCCAAACGGACATCTGCCCAGCCTTGGTCGGAAGCGCAGTACCACTGCTCCACCGTGACGGCCGGTGGCTTTTAGCTGGCACTGGTAAGCCCTCAATCGCCGAACCTTATCTTAGAGAGGATCAATCGCTATAATCGGGTTGAGCGACTAAAAATGAAGAGCGTGCTCACAAGCTTGAAGTAGTCGACAACGAAGAGAGTGTGACAACGCACCGTGACGGGTAGAAAGGGAGATCATGATTATTTTGGATACTCGTCTTTCAGGCCATGTTTCAATTTGTCTGAGTCCGAGGGCCGTCTAACACACACTGAGCATATTTTCCACTCACACGGACGCGAGGGTGATAAGTTGGGGATCGGGACGAGCTGCACGCCCGGTGAAGCTCCTCCACTATGCTCTTTTCCTTATTCTCTCTCGTCGGGCTCGCCGTCGCCTGCACTGACAGCGAGCTCCACGCTCGCGACAGCCCTCACGTCCACACAAAACGCGAGTATCCGCAATTTCCGCTCACGCCACCACACCGCCGTCTCGTCTGGGGTGACTTCAACGTGATCCACACCACGGATACGCATGGATGGCTCCTCGGCCATCAAAAGTCCGTCTGGCCAGAACCCAACTACAGGTGAGCTCTCTTCTTGCATGAGTATGTACCTGTTGCGCGACCATGGCGAGGCTGATGGCTTGCGCAGTGGTGATCTCGGCGACTTTGCTAGCTTTGTCACGCATATGAAACAGATCGCCATCGTCCGTTCCCTGTTGCTAACTATTCCAGAGCCTCCCTGCTGACATGCAGAGCAGGAAAAGGATGTTGATCTTCTCCTCGTCGATTCCGGGGATCTGCACGACGGTAAATCGTCCAGAAATGACTCACTAGCTCAACATTTATCCCTGCGTGTCGCAGGCACTGGCCTTTCGGATGGCTTTCCTCCCGGCGGCGTGGATGCTCACGTGGTCAGCCCTATCTTCTGGATTTAGCTATCCATGCTGATTGCACGCGCGACAACAGTCGAACAAGTTCCTCGAGCGCCTTCCGTACGATGTGATGGCTATTGGAAAGTGGGTCCAACATGGTTTCTGTTGTGGTGGCCCCAACGGTAAATGCTTATTTCACAATAGCCACGAATTATATGTCTATGCCAACACGTATGACATGTACGTGCACCAAACCACGCAGCCTATGCCACACTGACCATGATGTACTCCATTTGCCTTCTCCCACGTCGCCAATGCCGACCGGTCGGCCCCCATATCCACGAATGGACGGCTACATTTTACGACGTGCTCGCGATCTCTACTGCATTGCCATGCCATCATATGGACCCTGACGATCATGGTATCCACTCCAATCGCGACTTCAATTGGAACCTCCACCTTGCCCGGACCCTGCCCATACGTTGGTAACCTCTGACGGTCAATTCAATGACCTCATTTACTGCGTTGAACCCGATAGGTACACCAATTTCGTTCCTAACATGAATGGTCGCTACTTGTCTTCCAATGTCAACATCACGGTTTTCAATTCTGATGGCGAGGTTGTGAGTGTGCCGGTTGGCAGTGAGTAATTTCTTCCTCTATTTAGTCTCAGGATGCGTCGTCCTTTAGATTGCGTCGCATTTTCTAACTAACCCTTCTGTGCAACTTGAATGACAGACCGCTATACGAAGTTCACGACCAGGAAGTGCGCATAGTTCCCTTATCTTTCCCCGACTATTGTCCTACTGTGGTGCCTGCAACCTGCT
The DNA here is from genome assembly GCA_038090955.1 of Xerocomellus intermedius. Classification (NCBI taxonomy): domain Eukaryota; kingdom Fungi; phylum Basidiomycota; class Agaricomycetes; order Boletales; family Boletaceae; genus Xerocomellus; species Xerocomellus intermedius. The sequence continues at coordinate 9,585 of JBBPNP010000280.1, forward strand.
CTGCCTTGATATTCCTTCCGTCATGAAATTGTTGCATGACTGATATATTGTGTACAGAGGTCGCGCGGTGACATCCCTTGGTGTTCTTTTTGACTTCACAGGCAACTCTGCCAACACTACTGTTCAAACTGTGGCCGATATGGTAAAAGAACAATGGGTAGGTGCACCAATCTACACTTGCGCTCATGTCTCTAATGTTTGCATCCCAAGTTCGCGGAAGCCATCACAGCGGAACCAGACGTATTCGTTCTGGTTGGGTGTGTCTATAACTCTCATCGCGATTCTCTCTAACACGATAATCAGTCATATGCCAGTATCTTATGATAACTGTACCACGATCCGACTGATCTTGGAACCAATGTCACTGAAGATTCGATTTTAGGGCCTGTTGTCTTTGATGCTGTTCGGGCCGTGCATCCCTACACACCTATCTTGGTTTTCGGAGGTATGCATTGCCACTTTGGCGCACGAAATCGTTTTGATGTCTAATTGCCGCATATATGCAGGACATACTCACATTCGTGACTGTCAGCAGTACGATGGAAGGTCAATGGCTCTGGAAAGCGGTCGTTACATGGAAACCATTGGTTCGTTAGTTCCCTCCAGTGGAAGCTAGCTCAATCACATCATTTTACAGGCTGGATGAGTGCGTACTTGGATCTGACACGGTGGTGAACGCCACTGAGGCTTCATAGGCGCGGACCTTGAGGCTGCCAAGGGAAACACTAACAACATAACGTTTACTCGGAGGTATCTCGATCAAAACAGGTTTACATACGAGGTACGCTACCGAACCATATCCTATTCTCGAGCTTCATGGGACAGGACGACTCGTAGTACCACACCACGATGTCCAACACCACTTTCGACACTTCGTATGGGCGTAATATCACCTACGGCTTGCGGGAACTTGCAGTCGATTTTGATCTAGCTTACGTATACGGCACTGCTCCCCAGAGTTATACCATGAACCAGTATGTCTCAACTCCGTGTCGAAGCGTTGCACTGGTTACATGGTCGATATTTCCCATAGGAACCCATATCCGTCCAGTGGAAGTGTACTGACATTGTTCGTCGCAGAAGCTGCACCAGTCGCCCTCGGCATCAACAACACACGCGCTGGGATTCCCAACATCATCATTACCAACTCGGATGAACTACGATACAACGTCTTTGCGGGCCCTTTTACCAAGAACGACCAGTTCACAGCCATACCATTCGTCGATTCGTTCTACTACATCCCCAACGTGACGGCTAGCGTCGCAAACCAGGTCTTACCAGTTTTGAACGGCGGCAGCATCTCGAAGCGTTCCGAACTGGAAAAAGAACTGTGGGGCCGGGGACACGTCGAGAGCCGTTATCGTACCTGGTTGCAAGACATGGACAAACGCCAAGTAGGACAAACGGCCAACACGAACAACCTGACGCTTGGATACGTCACCACGGACGTAAGGCGTCTTTTCTTTTTTTCTCTTCTTTTCCCTTCGTGGTCGTTGAGCTGTCCTTCCTTTTCCCACAGGGGTGCCCCGGTGCTGGCGACGACACGCTCCACGCTCCACTGCCCTACTACTCGGTTCCAACCTACGTCGGCTCCAACCCGCCCAACGTGACGAGCGATACCCTGATCGATCTGGTCTTTGTCGACTTTATCGAGAGCGACGTGTTGGATATCTTGAATGGGGTTCAGAACACGACTACCTACACGTCGGCCGACGTTTCCCTGTACACGCCTACGTTGGCTGACGCAGTGCTGGGTCTGTACGCCCAAGCCATGTGGAATTAAAAACACAGATCATGTTGGATTACCGATCCCGGTGATAATAAATGTAGGACTCAATCTCTGAAGCGGCGTGGTCGTGATATGACAAGTAAAAAGAAGCGAAACGCATCGCATTAGGAATGTGGGCGATATGTCAAATGCCCTATATGAAAGTGTAAGAATACACGAATACAAGAACAGAAAAAATGGTCGTGTTTATGTAAAAAAGATAAGTTAGAAAGAAATGCGAATTATGGAATATGAAAAAAGAATAGAGGTGGGTATGCCTGCCCCCCGCAGAACGAAAAGAAGAAGAGAAAGAAGAAGAAGAAGAAGAAGAAAGAATTAAAAGCCAGCTTGTCAAATGAGAACGAAATGAACACGCCAGATCATCGCCCCGCCCTCCCCTCAATCGTCCGTTCTCCGTTTCTTGGACGGTCTCTGCAACGGATCGACCTTGCGCGCATCCAGCACGCGCTGCAAGTCCCCATACATCGGTTGACCCACCCCCAAACACCCAGATCGACTGTGCGCCCGATTACACGCGTCCACGCGTGCAAACTCGTGCTTGCACGTATGACACTTGACTCTGAATCCAATGTGCGTGACCACATGACGCGCGATGCTCGTCCCCTTCATATGCGGTTTCGGACAATCGCGCCACAAGCAGCGCGTCGTCACCTCGCCCCCTCGGAACCCGTGAAAGAGCGCGAGGTGGTCGGCCACGCTCGATTGGTCACCTTCGATCCACATGCCGCAGGGAGAGTGGGGGAGGTCCCAGAAGCATTCGTAGACGTGGACGAGTTTGTCGGGGCGGGAGAGGGCGGCTGTCCAGGATTCTTCGTCGATGAGGAAGCCGTCGCATTGGACGACGGTGCGCATGGGCGGTTGTTGTTGTTGTTGTTGCTGTAATTGCTGTAGTTGTTGTTGTTGGTCTGCGGAAACGGCATCTGACATCTCGACGGATGATGCTGCGGCATGAGGCAACGCGTATGCTGGTGACTCGTCACTCTCCGACTCGGAGCAAGGCGAAAAGTGGGAAAAGGAATTATCGGACGAGGAGGGTACCTGATGAGGGGGTGGAGCAGGGTACCGGGGAAAAGGAACGATATTCGGGGGAAAGGAAGACGGAAAGGGAGGTGAGGCGCGCATGGCAGGGTTAGTCACCGAGGACCATCGACGTAGATGACGCGAGCCGGGCGGAGTTTTCTGGGAATTGTGACCGATCGAACCAGCCCTCCTCGGGGAGGATCGCGGACTTTGTCCTGCACAATGGGCGACAGCCTGGGGATACCAGGTGTGCGATCGGTTGACGTCGCCAGGTGCGGCGTTTTCAGGGGAGGATTGGAGGACAGCTCGGGCATCGCCAACAAAAGGCACTTGACTGTCAATCAATGGCGGAGCAGACCCTGGCCTCGGGAGCTCTTCGGCGTAGATGGCTGTACTGAAAGAAGGGGGCTCGCAAATGGGGTGATCGTGCGGTGACTGTGAGGACGAGTAGCAAGGAAAAGGCGTGGCCATATCAGCTGCAAAGCGGTGATCGAGGGATATTATTCCTTGGTGAGCTGCCTCTTGAAACCCACCGATTGATTGCGCAGTCTGGCGATCAAGGGGGTAGTGACTCGTCAGCGGGTGCGCTGTCGAACGCGTCATCATAGGCAGTGGTTCAGCAAACGTGAACGCATGAACGTAGTCTGCGCCCAAGAAGTCGTCATCGTGATACGCCGTGGAGGATGGCGAAGGATTCGTGATCACCCCGCCTGGCAAGAACGTCCCAACGTCCACGGCCATAGAAGGTAATGGTGAGGGCAGGCTGAAATCGCAATTTCTACCGAACTGCCGGTCCGTGATTGCCATGCTCGCGGGACGAGCTACCATAGCGTTGACGTCACAATGAAGTATAGTGAGCCCTGGCCTCGCGTCCTCGGGGAAAGCACCATCATCATCCATACATCGAGACATGGATCCGCGAACCGGTGTGGGGTGATGTAGGCTGTGTTGTGAACTCCAGGAGCTGCCACCGTCAACGTAAGTGGGAAAGGTCAGGCTCAATAAAATGATGGACGTACGAGTTCTCCATGATGGCCGTCGGTGCATTTACAGGTTCATCAACGGACCCATGCCCATGACCACCATATTGCGGAGTAAAGTGAAACCCGCCGAGCTGGGCACATAAAATACTCCCCTGTATGTCGTCTGGGTCGCTTAGAAGCGAAGGACGGGGAAAAGAAAACGTCCGACGACTTGGCCCCTGTCCTTGATATGGGCCGGACAGCGTCAACGCACGCTCACGTGGACGACCAGTCATCTCTGCGCTGTAATTGGAATTTTCGAGAATGTTAGAACATTTGTCTACACGTGGACGACAAGGACGGACCTTGAGGGAAGATCATCACGTTGCATGTTACATATATGCGAATCGATGACATCTTCTGCAACGTGTTGTTGGTTGGGGTCAGCGGGGTAAGATCTCGCTGGAGCTGGTTGCGAAGGCGTCAAGGCTGAGCTAAAGGACGGTGAGGAGAGCAGACTTGCGAGAGCAGACCAAGCTTACCGGATAGAGAAAGTCGAATAGTCGAGGCCCGACATCACAGCGTGCAAGAGAGAATAGTGAGCTGAAGTCTAAGAGTCGGGCGTCGAAAGAAGGAGTTATCCGAACGTCGAAGGATAGAGAGGAAATCGAGTTCTCTTTTGCGGTCAGTGGAACGACTTTCAAATGGGTCTTGGTCAAGGGTCAAGAGATCCAGGACCGGAAAGGTTCTTATACATTCCCCATTTGATGCGGGGCAAGGCTGCACACCAATGAGAGGAACATGGCGACCCTACGCTTGCCGCACTTCGTATGTCTTGCAAATCCGAAGCAGGGCAACAACATGATTGGAACAGGTTGCAGGCAGGGCTGCATGTTCCGGCGAGCGGCAAGGTGTTAGCGCTCTCCAAGCCGTCAAGGCGGTGCACGTAATGGCGTCATGGTTGAACATTTTGAGCCTGCAATTGATCATCAACAAAACCCTCTTCCTCAAAGAGCTTAACAGGTGCATGACATAGCACTTACGGTCCAATCAGTTGAAAGCCAGGAGGAACAAAGCAATCGCACTGTGAACGGAAATTGCTGACCTCATCCAGCGGATGAAGCATTCATTTTACCGTAGAGGGACTGAGCCGGACAAGCACACGACGCTTCAGAGGCCCGAGAGACTCAAAGGGGAACACATGGCTCTCAGCGGCCCCAGCGTGTCCGTGGAGAGTGAGCGGTTCCCCTAGTGCTGTATGCCCCTTGGCCCATAAGCGAGGGGAGGGCAGGCAACGGTATGTTTGCAATTGACGTAAAGCGAATCGCAGCGTGCAGTTCACGTGGCCACGTATGGAGCGATATCAAGGAGATAGCCGCTGATAAAGGTCCGTGGACCTATCAGCGAGAAGTCGCGTTCCACGGAGGGCACTGGTGAAATAGTGTTGTGAAATGACAAGTACAGAGATGATTGGTTGCCGCTGTCGAGGTGGATGGTACGCAGTTCTGAACGCACGGCATGGGTCTCACAGCGCCCCGACGAGCACGGCGGATAGGGCGCAGAGAGCCTCACCAAGGATGGACGAGTGCATGGACAACGGGTGGCAGACAATTAGATTCATTGAGCGGGACACACGGGAAAAATGAAATGACTCTGCGAGTTGTCGGAGAACGGCGTCATTGGGTGGATGAGATCCACGCAGAACTGCGCCACCTGGCTCCGCTCCAAGCTGTGGGTGACGTCGCAGCATGGTGTACGGGTAGATACACACGTTCTTCGGTCTGTAGACATCGTACGCGACTTGTTCGTACGGGTGCACCTGGGACCAAGTCACTCGCCCGACAGGGATAGGAAGGACGTCGTACCTCGTTGAATGCCTGGTCGCTGCGCTGGCCAATGACCAGAATTCCGACCCCGTCGTGCCGACCTCTTCCAATGCGGGCGAGGGGTCCAGGATCCACACGGACCGACATGACTAGGGCCCACTACGCCGGGCGTGGTGAAAGCACATTGTGAGCAAAGACCTGGCGGTGTCGGTTCTGGGTGCAACACGAATTTGAAGACAGCCAGGGCTCTCTTTTTGAACTCTCACAGACGGCGCAAGATCAGAATCTCGTACTTTGCACCCCAGAACGAGGGGGCCCTCCCATTCAAACTCCGTCCAAGATGAACCTGTCCCTCTACAGCGTCAACGCGTTCGTCATCCTCGACAGCGAGGGCCACCGCGTGCTCGCAAAATATTACCGCACAAAGGACCCCAAGGACCAGCGCACCTTCGAAAAGGCTCTATGGCAAAAGACAAAGAAGCCTGGCGGTACGACCCGTGTCTCCATCCCCGCCGCCGTGCTCATCTCCACCAGGCGACGTGATCCTCTTCGACGGCCATCTCGCCGTGTTCCGCCACTCCCTCGACCTCATCTTCTATGTCGTCGGCGGCCCGACAGAAAACGAAATCATGCTCTACGCCGTCCTCACCGCGCTCTTTGATGCCGTCTCGCTCCTGCTGCGCAACCAGGTCGAGAAGCGTGCCGTCCTTGAGAACCTCGACTTGGTGCTACTGTGCCTAGACGAGACCATAGACGACGGGTAACCATTTGCCGTCACTTCCTACACGACCCCGGCTCATTTCCGTTGATAGCATCATCGTCGAGACCGACTCCACGACGATCGCTTCCAGAGTCAGTCGTCCAAAAGCCGATACGTCCGAAATCGTCATCAACGAGCAAACGCTCATGAGCGCGTACCAGACAGTGAGAGAAAAGGTGCAACAAAGGATCCAACAACTCTAGGCCACTTGTCATTCTATCGTTGGTTTCACACTCACACGTCCCACCGAGGTGTGTTCCCATCTTAAATATATCACAAGACTTGGTATTCGTAAAGGATCATTGATGGATGTAAAGTAATTTGTGGTTCCACGCCATCCTGTGCCGCCATCCACCCGGTGCATCTTACACTTGCCATCGTACAGCCATCCCTGGTCTTACATGCACTCCCGGTGCAACCCCTGATGATCACCTCCCCTTAGTCATACAACAACCAGCTGATCCCAACTGGTAACCATCACCCGGTGATCTGAGTGTGATGGTCCGGCGTGCGGCCGGAGCGCTGTGGCGATACGTCGTGGTCATAGCCGGAAAGAAAGACTATAATGCCTATCAGCCGGTCGGTCGCGTGCCTATGACAAGGTGCGGCTTACCCCGCTTTGAGGTCGATGCGAGTTATGATCTCGTATACTGCTGCACCCGACGCTGCGACGACTGTGACCGCCGTCGCCATTCGTTGCAGGGTGGATATGCTGTCGTTGGACAGTGTGAAATCTGGGTGCTCGTAGATGTTGTAGGGGCGCATGGTGGTGTGCAGGAGAAAGAAGTTGTGAAGAGATCGATGGCGAGGGCCGGCGAGTCTTATACTAACAAGATCTTGCCAAGGCAGTGGCTACGATCTCCGCGGAGCTTGACAATAATCCCAATGTTTCACTTTGAGGTCACCGCACCCCTTGTCTGCAATCAGCACTTTGTAATCCGGCTAATTAGAGTCGGCGAGTCAGAGGCGATGTGGGGGCAGATGGCCATGATGGATCCAAACTGCACCTTTATAAACCTAGGCTGCGAGCCGTCAGCCATCTACACGTGTACAGCCGTAAGACTTGGAACTTCTTTTCGCGGAACATTTCGCTAGTTTGCCGGGAGAAGCCTCCATTACTGCACGTCGCTTCCCGGTGGGGCATAACAGGGCCGTAGAAGCTGGAACGTTGACCGCAACGTCAATTTGCATCTCCGCGAGACTAGGCTCTGCTTCCGAGACTCGGATCCGGTTTCACGAGCCTGAGGAGAACGTTCCAACCTGTCGGGTACAAGCCCTCATCTATCCCTTTGCGCACGAAAGGACCCGCATCGCCTGCGGCGCCGCAGCCCAAGCCTCGAGCGACGAAAATACTTACAAGCCAACCAGTCATACATCCATTCCCACACCCCTTCCCATGTTATCGCCGAAAGTAGTAGTTTCCGGTGGACACCCGTCAAGGTGCGATCTTCGCGGGATCCAAAGGTGCAAGCAAGGCAACCGGCGGGTCACAGGATACGATATGGCGTCTGGATGATAGGCCCGCTGATAGCATCCTGAGAAGCGGAGACGCTCGGAGGAGGGACCGTCCTGCGCATGCATAGCATCGTCGTCGGTCGACGTTACGCAAATGTACTGCGCGTCATGGAGTGATGGTCCGACCAAGTCGCAGCGCTGGACGAACGTCTTGCTAGTGACGCGCACCGCATGCGACCCAACACGGGCAAATTGCACCAATGCTAACACGCACCGATGGGAAGCAACTAAAATGGATCACGAACCCATTCCAGACTTGGCCTAGGCTATCCGAATCAGCGCCAAAGTGAGCTAGATTCGCTAGCACCATGGACCTGCACAGAGAAGGAGACAAAATTGGCATCATGGACGATAACAAGGAACCTATCAACACGTTTTGTTCGGTTCGACAGGCTGACCGCCATATGAACGCATGTCAAGATAACCGCTATCCCCGGATTCGTCTTGGCAATACATACTAGACCGCCAATGGAACGTTCCTCGTGCGTCGCAGCCTCGCCCGTGAAACGCGGACTATGCGGCACGCTGAGCGCTCCCCCTCGAAAAAGGCTACATACACTGTATATGTGTTTACAGCGTCGGCAGAACCGGGGGTCAGATGCGTGATGATGGCGGTGTACTTACCCAAGTGTACCAATTACATTCGACATTTCGGGGCTCAGTCCGACCCTTGCGGCGTTGACACCTGCATGGCTCAAATGATCTCGCTGCTTCTCCACCACAAGACTTGCCTCGATGGGGGTATAACGAGTAAGTACTAGAAATGATGGACGGTGTCTCGACGCGAACACGTTCCCTTCCCTCCCTCCTCCCTCCTTCGGGGCTAGCCTAGGATCTCCAGTCTCGACTCTTCACGTCCTGTCCATTGACGATTCAATGTGCCGAGGCCTTTTCTCGACCGACTAATTGGATCGATTCGATCATCGCTTCGCATGCAGGCTTGTACGGACTCGGTGCTCTTACATAACACCACGAGCGATAACGCACCCACGCACGCACCAACCTGTCAAGCCATGATCAATGCATCGCGGGAGTCGGGACCCACAGGGAGAGACATGTTGTCATGTGTTGGCGTACCACCCCGAAAAGGTAAGCAAGACCCGTGAAGCTTCAACTTGGGACCTGACTTGCCGTGGATAGATAGATGAATGAATTCGTTCATCGTGTCCATGACGGAATGCCGTTTTTACGAACGAAAGCACGCATCTACCGCGTCGCATTAGGCTGCATGGCGGCGTGCGGCGTGCAAGCGACCAGTCTAAGTATATCACTGATACTATGTATGATCACGATGGCGTGGTTCAAGTTGGGTAAGACGAAGACCCGGCCTTCCCTAATGAAGGAAAGTCGTGCTGTAACTTTGTGTAAGACAACTTGAACTTTTTGGGATCGCTCGACCTCACAGTGGTTGTTGGCGCAGGTGCCGCCGGGTCCGAAATTCTGGCGTTCAGGGCGCGACGTCGAGAGAGAGTTGCATCATCCCCAGTACATACGTACTCCTCTGCGTCCCTGTCGACGTGCCTCCCTTCGGCTATCGACATGCTGGGCGTCAAACGTCCATGTGCGTGTACATACGACGACTCGCACGTCGGGCGCGGGTCAGGGCAGTGTGGATCCGCAGCAGCAAAGAGTAAAAAAAAAAAGTCATACATAAGACGTTTGTTGTCGTAATCATCAAGGCGGCCCGACGCGTTCACTCCGCAGCACCTGGCGGTAGACGTAGTACGATGTGACTGCATATGTACATACTTGGTAGGCTGGCCCGAAGCGATCGATCGATCCCGACGCAACGGGTTTCGGAAGGAGACAAGGACGTCATACTTATCCACCCTCGGTTGCCTCACCTAGACAATAACATTCGATCACAAGGTATCGAGTCTCAGGAGCGTACGAGACGTACCGTCACTGGCAAAAGGACATTGCTACCGCGATCATTCAAATCTGTATGTACCTGGAACTGATTCACTTTGCGCCACCAGTGACCACATAGCAAGTACTTCCGAGACAAGACCCCACAGGACGAGAAACTCGCATGACACATTTCGAGGCACTGTGCTTGACGCAAGGCCGAAAGCCTTGGCGATGGGCCCAAAAAGAGGAGATTGACGTTTTGTGTGTACACTCCTCTCCTTTCGCCTTGCACACTCAAGAATCGATTCTACAGTACCCCTACTCATCTTGATAACCCTACGATCGATTTCTCGTCCGAACTGGGAGTCCGTACAACGTCGGGAACGTGGTGTATTGAAACATCTGCATGGTACAGTGACATGTATCATACGTAGCATCAACATCATCTACAGACTGTCTGAGAGCAATCGGGGGAAGACCAATGTATACTTGAAAAAAGGTCACTGGGCCCCGACAGAATACTTGTGCGGTCGTCCCGAGGTCTGAAACGACACCACACAAACACGCGATGGAGAGAACAAAGACAGAGGGCGGGAATGGACAGAAAAACAACAACAAAAGAAGAAAGAAATAGAGGTGATATATCCTGTTAGATGGGGGGTAAAGCCAAGCAGTGAAATGGTCATCAGACGCAGACGACGAAAAAAAGCAAAAGCAAAAGTAAAGCAAAAAAACACATACGCACGGTCCAAACGTACTCAAAACAAGCACACAAAGTTGCTCGGAAACACGTGTCTTCCAGCCTGCCTCCGCGTATCGTCCAACAACTCCCCACTCCACCACCCATCCTCGGGCGTGTCCGTCACCGCAATGATATCCCCCGCTTGGAAATCAAACTCTTCGTCGATCGTTGCAGAATAGTCGTAGAGCGCCTTGACTGCCCACCGAGACCGAAATCAGCCCACGCCTGACACGTCGCAACCAAGAATACGCACCGTAAAACAAGATCGGCCGACCATCGTCCGTATACGCCCCCGTCGGCGCAGGCTGCCCGCGCGGCGCCGCAGGCGACGGCGACCGTCCTATCCCCGGACTCGTCGATCGATACACCGTCGCATTGCCCGGATACCTCTGCTGCGTCGCATTCGCCGCCACGTGTCCCACGCTCTGACTCTGCTGATGGTGATACGCAGGCCGCGCCACCGATCCATAGTTGTTGTAATTGGATTGCGGCGGAGGGGCGGCCTGCCCATAAGGCTGCTGCGTGTGATACCCGTCGTTGTAGCCCGGATGCTGCTGAGGTGGGGGTTGGCCGTAATTGTATGGTTGAGTCCCACCGTAGGCGTTGGGCGCCGCGACGGCATAGTCGTTGCGCGGTGGTGGTGGCTGTTGCTGCTGGGGGTGTGTCAGCGCTCTGCTCGTGTCGTGGTATCCAGGATAGGGCTGTGGGGGCTGCGTGGGATGAGGGGGCGGAGCGGGTTGTGGGTAATGCGTCGAAGGCTGTCGGACGGGTTGGACCATCATATCGTGCACCACGCGTCCATCCGGACCCAGCGCGATACCAACAGGATTGGTGGGCGTCACCGGCCGACGTGAGACCGACATACCACGATGGAGCACGCCGTTGCTGGGTGGTGCGTTCGGTGCGGGAGGACCTCTGTTGTATGGCTGCATAGCCGTCGGGCTGGGACCTCTCGTAGGCGACGGGGGACGCGCGACCAACGACTGTGTACCGACACCCGGATATCCGCCTCTGCTCGTCGGACGCGACAAACCCTGATCTTGGTTCTGGTTCACGACCGGAGGAGAGGGTCCGACATACGAATTGGCTCGGCTGCGAGGCTCGCCCGGGAAGGGGCGCTGATACCCACTCACGACTTGCTCCACCGGTATGTTCGACGCCGAAGGCGGTATCGAGGGCGGGGGTGGCGAAACTAACGCAGCCTTGGGCGGGTTGGGCGAGGCCGAGCGCGACGGCGTCTGCGCGAGCGGGTAAGACCCAACGACCACCTCTGCCGAGTTACGAAAGTCGCGTGGCGGACCGCTGGCGCTCGTCGTGGTCGAAGGCGTCGACAACGAGTCGCCGGTGCCCTTGCGCGATTCGACAGACGAGGGCGGACCATCCCGACGAAGCGTGTTTCTTCTCGCGAGACCACTGACAGCAGCGGCCGTGTTCAGCTCTGCCATCTGCTTGACCAACGGATCCTGTTCTCCCACCGGAGGCGACTTCCGCGCTTGACCGGCCTTTTGTTGCTGAGGGTCCTTGTTCGGGTCAACATCCCACGTACGATCACCAATGACGAGCTGTGTGTTGGAGACCATCGGGTCGACAGGATCAGCAGCCGAAAGGGGCTGCTTGACGGACGGTGCGATGCTGTGACGTCTCTGAGGCTCTCGAGAGGGAGATACGTGTCCGTTGACGCCATTCGCCTGCGACCGAGGACTTGTCGTCGATTTCTGCGTGGCACTCCTCGACAAGGGAGGGCCATCGGTAGGTGTGCCGCGAGATGGAACCCCACTACCACCAGCGCCCACACCAGCGTGGTTCGTGTCGTCATAGGCTTCGTCGTCCTGCGGAAGAGTAGAAGAGCGATTGGCTCTCTGTGTCGAACGGACAAAGTTGGAGGGTCGCGTGGCGACCCGGCCAGCTGATACCGGAGGTGCGTCGGTGTTCGCATAGTTCACAAACAAGGGGGTTTCAGGGATCGCATTCCCCGTGCCATAATCACGAACAAAATTTTCCATATCCTTTTCTGGCTCCAATTGTTCCAAGGCGAGACGCATTTTCTCGCATGACTGGCGATGTGAAGAGGATCAATACCCTCCCTCCCGATCGATGCTCGAAACACGCACCTCGTCGTCCGACACACACACCGTCGACACGGCATTGGCATACGCCCACATATTATCCTTCATAAATTCCACCCGCTCCTCCTCGAGATCCTGACACGTATCACAAAACGCCTTCCAATCCTGCTCCCATTTCTGCATCGTCTCCTGCAACACCCTCGTAAACTGCGCATAATCGTTCTCGTTGACCTGCACCGTCTGTTGCGCGCGCTCCAACTTAAGATGAATCTTTTCGAGATCCTTGCCCTGCACGAGCGTCGACTGCGCCGTGTAGGAATTGATGCGGAGACAGTCCGACTCGTACTTTTCGCGCGCTTTACTGGCGTGTTGTTCCCTCGTCTGTTTGACCTTGAACTCCTTCTCGATCGCCGCTTGATACACCTTTTTATGGTGTTGTTGTTTGGACACAAAGGCGCCGACCTGGCCTTCCAGGTCGGTTCGGATCTGTTGTGCGAGTTGTGAATGGAACCCGGCTTGCTTGTCGGTTTCGAGACGCAGCGTGTCGATCGAGTTGCGCAGCTCCCTGTCGATGCCACCATGAGATCAGAAGACGAGTCAGAAGCGCTAGAGGGGGAAAGCGAGCGCGGATGAACAAGGCACACACCCGATCTCGTCCTTTCCGATCGACAACTTGGCCAGCTTTGCGAGCCGTCTCGCATAGTCTTCCTCGATCGACGATCTGACGAATGAGCGTGAGTGCGTGAGTGCGGCCGGTGTGCAGCGGAGAGAGACGAGGGGAAGGCGCGCGCGGGCGACGTACCGTTCCTTCCAAAAGTTGCGCAGTTCTTCCATGGTTCGGGCTGCGCCGCGCATGCGTGCAAAGAGGACGTCGACGCCGCCATCGGCTAGCCCCCAAAAGGCGTTGCAAAAGTCGAGGTTACGGGGAGAGGTGTCTGGGGACGTCGTGCGGGCATACTTTGCCAGAGATGTGGTGGATGACTGCCGTCTGGCAGACATGATGGATTTGTTCGCTCGTCGTGGCTGGTCGAAACCGCAGCAGATGAAGTGCACTGCGATGAATGTGTTGCAGGGAGCGCCAGCTGCGAGCGCAGATGTTGATGACGAGGCTGTTGGCGGCGTGGTCCTCCGTGGCAGTGTCTTAGCGCACACTGCCACCATCACCCATCTAATATTCATTACTACGCTTTTACACAAATACAGATCATTCGTCATAACAATACAGCAAGACGCGCGATTAGGTGAAAACAAACGAGGCATATCAATAAAACCTAGCTCGATGCTTACGCAGGCGGCGCGCTAGCCGGTGCGGCACTTGTTGGTTGGGGAGCACTCTTTTGAGCATTCTCCACATCCTCGCCTCGGTCAGTCGCGCCGAAAGCGGTTGTACGCAAATCTTGCTCAGTGAATCCGGTTAGATAGACCATAAAGAACAGGAGGAACACCGGAGCGGATAAAATATCCAGGATCCCATAAAAGACCATCTCCGCCGTCGGCGAGATGGTGTTGCTACCCTCCGAGAGACCCCAACAGATCGGGTAGAGCATCCAGATAAAGGAGATGTACCCGGCGCCCAAAAAGAAACCCGTTTTGAATCCACTCGTTCTGAATGCGGCACGCTGGAGCGGGACATGGATGAGCATCTGATACCTGGGTGGGGGTAAGCCAACGCCACACACGGTCGGCAGACAAACTGCGACGCACCAGATGAAAAAGAGTCCAAACAAGCCAAAGACGAAGAAGCCCCACTTGTAGGAAGATGGGACGAGCGCGCCAACTAAGCCGTTGACGACCAAGTACCAGGAGAAAAAGAGAATAGTGAGGATGTGGGGAGTGGCCAGGCGGGTGAAAGACAGCAGCGCGAGGAGCACCAAGGGTGCATTGATGAACCACTGAATATACCGAACAAACTGGAGCAGAATATGAGAACAACATCAGGCAGAAGAACGAGAGCGTACCCAAATCTGGCGGGTGGGGTGTGAATCAAACTCTGAGCGAACGAGCGTCCACCCCAAGTCAGACGCCATGGCAAAGTATGTGACAGATGCAACTGCGAGCACGATGACGGGGATGAAGTGGAAAATCCGGGTGCGCCTCCGGCTCTATGCAGAAAATCAAGAAAAATGCGAGTAGGGGAAAGAGGGGACAAACTGAGAATGTCCAAACCAAGGTGGTGAACCAGGAAAGGAGCATGATGGCAAAAACAGCGAAAAGCCAGTTAGAGGCATGAGTGGTGATGTGGATGTCACCATCTGGAGGGTTGCTCTGGAGAGCATTGTTGCGTCTGGGGACGAGTTGGAAGGCCATGGCGAAGACGATGAGACACTGGCGATATGAGACAGCCTGGCTTATAAAGGGTGCAGTCAGAGGGGTATCTGCTGATTCAGTCGCGGAAAATAGGAGAAAATGTGTTCCATTCAGTGACGTCACATCTCTAAAAACTGACATATCCCAAAAAGGAAAGTCTCCGTCTTCAACCCAACACATCTGAAAAGTCGTCTCGTCGAAAGACGGTCCGTGTGGGGTCTTGTCGCGTACGCTCGTCCTTGAGCATCCTGAAATACGACATGTCAGCGCGCACGCTTGCACCCATCTATGACAGACTCGCCGTGCATCCACCCGTGCGTCCTCGCCCTCGACACCGAGCACGGCCTGCGGTGTCTTTGCCTCGATGACCTGCCACACACACGTCTTCATCAGTACACGCCAATCGGACCGCATCGCCGAGACCGCACTCACATAGTGATTATCACAGTGTGGACAATACTCGTCGCTCTCCTCATAGCTGGACATGTCCTTGCGAAACGTCTTTTTGCACTTTTTGCAGGCAAACGCCATCTCTGTCGTCTTCGCCAGTCGGTGGTCCTGCGCTTCTGCGTGACACGCTGCACAGTCAAACCATTGCTTGCAGCATGGCGCGCGTATCGACACCTGTGCGTTTAGGATATGTTTGCTGCAAAGAGTCCGAGTAAACGTTTCATGAAAGAAATCGGGCTAGAGACACGTTACAGACCACATCGCAAGCGTCACCGTGGAGACTGGATGACTGCAACTCGCGAGCTGCCTCCCCGTTCAATTACCAAATATAGAAACTAGCTGATCCGCTCCCGACCTCCCTTACACCAACCCATCCACCTCGAACGTCGGCAACCTCATCGCCCTCCAAAACGCACCCGTCTCGTCACTCAATATCGGATACGGCAGCCCCAGTCGCCTCGCCACCTCGGTCTGAATACGCTCCCCACTGTGTGCTCAGCGCAAAGATGCATACCACGCCCTGCACACCGAGGGTGTCTCGCATAGCACACAGTTCCCGTCGTCGATCGTGATCAGCCCAAGGAAAGGATGAAACGAAACCTGACACCCCTCGCACCCGGAATCCCATCGCACCCAGCCAGATTCCCCACTGGCTGTCCCGTCCTCGGATACACGAACACCAATTATATACCGGTCTCGAACGATAATACGCGTACATCCACCATCGTCTCCCCGCTCCCATTCCCATTCCTAGACGACCCGCAACAACACCGACGTCGGAAGCGGCGCCAGTAAGAGTGAGATGACCCGCCAACCCGTCGTCCACAGGCACGGGCAGATCCCTCGGTACCGCCGATCAATCCGCAGCTACCGATTCGACATCCATATCCATATCGGTTCGGTTGCCATCGTCACGTCGCCGAGCGTCCCGTACGATGACGATAATAATCTGATCATGATGGCGCTCGTATCTGTCACCTTGTCAACCCCCGAACGAAACCTGCAGACGTGTAAGTAACTGGCGATGGTGAGCGTACGTGACCGTTTTGAACTTCATACGTACTCGCTGGCACTCGACTCGCAGCGCCGCGTACGTACGTTGCCGTGCCAATCATACTTAGATCAGGTGTACAAATAGTACGTTCCCCATGATAGGAACCGTTCGGTGGAGGGCGGTATCGACCCTAGGCAGCAAGTAGCTATACACGTAGTAGGACAAGTAACAAAATCATAGATCAGCCATGATACATGATCACCGTCACACCTGCCGCAGCCAGCGCGACACAGTCGGTCGTCCAATCTCTACAAGTCAACATCAGCACCAACCGTCACCCCACGCCAACGACGACAACACGCACCGATAGGCGACCGCCAATGATGCACCAAACTATTCACGCTGCTATCCCGCTTCGTATTCAATTCGACCTCGCTGTCGGTCAACACCATGCCCAACTCGATCTCCCCCGTCTGAGTCCGGCGATTCGGCTTCAACGAGATCGACCCGCCCAAATACCCCACCGGCTCGCCCTCCGACGGCAACCGCTCGTGTTCCACTTGCCGCGTCGTCACGACCTCGTACGCCGGCAACCCGGGCATACTCAAGCCGGCGTTCTTTTGCGAGAGCGCGTCATACTGACCGAGGTCCATCTTGGACTGCTGCGTAACACTAACGTACGACTGTGCGTCGCTCGAGGTGTGCGTGTGCGTCCGGTTACAGCGCACGAGCCATTGTTGCGCGCGTTGCCGTCGACGCGTGCGTTGTTGCTCTTTAAGCGTCATCTCACCTTCGATCGAGCGTGGAAAGAATATCTGTACGTAAATAGATGTGCGATCCTGCGCTTTCGGAAGGATGAAACACACGCACGACGAGTGTGATTCCGGAAGAGACGACGCAGCCGATACCCGCGAGGATTCCCAGTAAATCTAAATCGAGAACATGTTCAGGGGATGGACAGAAAACATAGATCCATCGCACCTGTCGGGAACCTGATCGCGCGAGGTCGAACATCAGTCCTGCGCAACGGACATGAGTGTACGCACATCTTATCATTGATATGTTGATGGGGTCGTACGCCATCAACGCCGAGGATGACAAGCGGGAGGGTGAACAGGAACCGGAACACGACACGGATGCACTATATGCGGTCAGGACGAAGCGAGGCGAGGCGGCGGAGCGACGAACGTTGAGTTCATGAAACTTGGTCAGCCGAACCAACGTGACGGTCTCGACGTCGTGCCGTTTCTGCGACGAAAGGCGTCATCAACACGGAAATCCGTCGACCAAACCGAGGAGAACCCTACGAGATTTGCAAGGAAGGAGGGAAATGTCCGCAAGACGGGCAGGAACCATATGGTCAACGAGAGAGATGCGAGCCCTCCTGCCAAAAAGGTGTATGCTTCGCACTGCGATGCTGTGATCGGACGTCTCCCGAACCGACGGGCGCTGACGTACCTTGTGCGCATCCTCGCGGGTGAAAACGGTGATCAAGGGCATGGCAAGTACAGCAACGCAAGATCCGAACGCCCATATCTTGAAATATAGACTCCGGAACCAGTCTTGATGCGCGGAGTCGGAATTGACGAGGAAGAGCCAAAAACAGAGTTCTGTGGAGTCGATAAGCCGCATGATCAGCTCGGGGGCATCAACACGTGTACCTTCCAAGTGTGTCACCCTGGGGCGAGGGGCGTAAATGACCGCAGGACGACGAAGGAGAGGCTCACATTTCGAGTCCCCAGCCGATGGAAAGAGAGAGGTACAACGGGAGTACCGCGTTTTGCGCGGAATGACTCCATGATTGATAGGGGGTTGCCATGACTAGCGATTGTGAGAGACGATGGAGGAAGTATGCGTGAAAGCCTACCTCCGACGTCGGGTATGACGGTGAATCCGTAGGTGTACTTTATGATAGCGAACCCCAGGGCATATATGACGATGAGAGGGATGCTGGCCAGGTATGAATACTGGGCACGCTCGTCAAACGCGGGAGGTTGCGAGGGGCGAGACGCACCGTCATGATGCGCTTGAACGCGCCAGAGTGTGGGCCCTGGTTCCACCTCGAGAGGTGTCAGGTGTGCTGTCAGAAGCCGCGGACGCGACGCACCTGATACATTTGAAGCGATCAAAGGACCAGAGATGGAAGACGAGAAAGATGCCGAGCTGGAGACGGTGAGCACGTGGGGCGACAGCGAGGGAGGGCTTACCATCGTGGCCAAGAGTGCCCAGACGAGGTTGACGGCGGGAGATAGGTGCGCCATAAATTAGGGAGAGCAGGCCAGCACATGGTGATGATATAGGTATGGTAAAGATGCGAGTATGGCAATGATAGATGCGGATGACTAATCATATTGATCTCGTCTCATGCCATCCACGGAGGACCAGGAGGACCTCCTCCTCAGCTGCCGCTTCGGCGACCTCCCCGACATCCAGCACTTTGTCGCCACATCCTCCCCACACGACCTCGACGCCGTCCACGACGACAACGGCAACTCCGTCCTCCACATGGCCGCCGGAAACGGCCACACCCGTGAGCACACCCAGCTTTTTCACGCGTAGATGCCAACATGTCTCGTAGACGTCCTCGCGTATCTCCTTCCCCTCGTCTCCCCGACCCTCATCATCCATCGAAATCACGCCGGATCGACGCCACTCCACTGGGCCGCAGTCAATCGCCATTTGGACGTCGTACAGTCCCTCGTCGGCTTCCCCACCGGCCCCGGCGTCGACATGATCGACATCAAAAATGACGCGGGCAGATCGCCCCTCGGAGAAGCGGAATTGGCCGGTTGGGACGAGGGCGCCCGGTGGTTCGTGCAGGTGATGAACCTCGGCGGGGTCAAAGAGGACGTGGAAGACCAAGATCCATCACAAGCGATCGAGGTGGAGATTCAGGATGCAGATGGTCAGATGGCCAGGATGACGATCAATCCAAAGGTATCTCAAGAACCATCATAGGGTAAACCCTCGCAGCATGGACCCGAGAAGCTGTTGACTAGTTTAGGCTGTGTCATACTAGTTGCCGAGGGCACCGAGGCAATCTATAAGTCTCCAGCAACGTGAGATTCAAGGTGGGCTGCAGCTGTCAGCCGCCATTGGCTTGAAAAATAACGTGACCGCATTTTGTAGGCCAAAAAAACACAGTTAGAAAAATCTATAAATGGTGGAAATATTACAGGAGATGGAGGACCCTTGCATCTACAGGAATTGAACTATGGAAGTGGATTGAGCGAATTGTGTTCGAGAAATGAAGGGGTCAAGTTTCGAGGATTCCGCGTTTGTACGTGGATGCTGATTGCTTCGGCTGGCGTGCGTCCCGCACTGGATTTTACGTGATAGTACCGTTGACAATGATCATCAAAAACATTCAATTCCCCCGACAACCTGCCTTGTGCACATCAATACAAAATGACAACACATCAAAAAAGGCATCTGTCAAGACCCATCATCCTTCCGTCGTCGCTCGTTGATGGACAGAAATAATTCGCCTCGATGCAGGATCGTTTTCGTACCTGTCCCGCCATGAAACGGCACCCTCCTGTACATCGCGTGAACAAGGGGGTCCTTGCTCCTTTCCGGCAGCTGCAGACGCAGCACTACGGGTCAAACTATCCCACCACACGTCCGCTTCTCTCGACTCGTCCACCGGCGGGTCGGAAAGATAAAGGCACCCTGGCCCCCAAGCCTCGGGCGTCAACAACGAAGGCGTCTTTCGAAACGGGAAAAAGCCGAGACCAGACGGTCGTGGACTGGACACCGGAGACCACGTCCTTCCACGCTTCTGCGGCACCACATATATCCCTGGAGGTCCATCCTCACTTGTCAGATCAGAACACGTCGTCAGTTTTCTGTACTAGTGAGATGGGGATACATACCTGCCCGAACGATGAGAAAGCAAGACATTCACGTTCAGAGGTGGTGATGAGTACCGGCAAAGCTTGGTGCTGTTGTCGACCTGACACTGCACTGTGTCACTCGCTTCTTCGGGTGCTGCAAAGACCTGTGAGTTCCGTGTGCGCCAGTTATCGCTCTCGTCCTCTCGTCCCTCTCGGGGCCAGGAACAACCATCGGACCAACCCGGCGCAGAACGAAAACCTCGCTCGTCAGACAGCCTGGCATTGACTTGCTCTGTCCAGTAAAAATCATCGCCAGTCCCCTCGTCGTCATCATCAAATATGTCGCGTTTCTTCCGCAGATGCCCAGTACTATGGGCTCGTCTGAGCGAGAATGGACAACCAGTGTCCGACAAAGCACCGACTTGCTGTCGACCAAGGACACGATACGCGTCTTTCTTCTCCAATGGCGAAATGTTTGCGCGCCGCGAACCGGTACCAAACAACCCTTCGTCGGACCCGTCTTCGCTTGCACTTTCGTCACCATCTAAAGACATGTCCCCACGATCCGTGTTGCTAGACGCCACCAATGCAAGCGATAACCCGATCTTACCTCCGCATACAACATCCAGCGTTGTCATCTGAGCAGGGTCTAGATCCCTGATGGCCGCGCCACCCATCACTGACGTCTCGCAACGTCGGTTGTGCACTGCCGTAGTCGACTCTCGGAGGTTTCCGGGGCAATGACCACACTCGGATGGTAGACGGTCCGGAGCTACACCCAATTGTTCAGTCTCGTTGAGCACGTCGGTCGTCGAAACACCAGCATCGAGGTCAAACGCGTTCAATCCCAGTCCTTGGCCCACCGGAAAACGACCGTCTTCAGATTTTCGTCCGATAGTCACCACGTCACGATTCAAAGGGTCCGATGCAGCACTGATGCAAGTCAAACCAGAAATGTGGGCCCATGCCTTGATTCCCATTTGAGCACACGAGTGAAATAGCGTCCATGGCATCGCGTCCAAGACCGATTCCTCGAGCGTTTCGAGCGTACTCTGTTCCCGACGTTCATGAAGCCAAGCCCCAGGCATGAACGCTTGATGCTCGACAACCTCGAATGTATTGGTGAGTAGGCCTTGGATCGCCTCGTCTGTTGGAGGGTCCCTCGGAGGCAGGGATCGAAACACTCGTTCGCACGAGTTGGTCGTCGCGTCCACAGCCACCGTTGGAAGTCGGCACACGGTTCGGGTGGAATCAGATCGAGCCCTCGCCACGACAATCGCCAGGGTGAACAACGACAAAAGGATACAACCAACCGTGACAAGGGCATCATAGCCCCCAAGAACCCGTCCAGAACCTAAATAAACCACAGGTAAACAACACGCCAGGGACGACCACCACCACGACACACCTGGGATATCAAAAGCGACTGCGGAACGCCTAGGTTCATCATGGAGACCCCGTGTGATATTGACAGGCTGTGAGACGAAAGGCGGAACGGGCACCGTTTGATCCATTGCTGAGAATGAGCGCACCCATGTCGCTTCGTATCTCCCCTTGGGCGGGCACCGTGCTCGGTGCGAAAAAGGTCCAGGTTCGTGCAGACGACCAGCATCGCGCACGAGACCCACGTCGGCGAGCCTCCGGCCAAGGACTGCCCATATCCGTTCGGAGCCTTGGGAAAGAAAGCCGAGGTCGCTGTGGGCGTCGAGAAAGCCGAGCAGGAAGCAACGAAACAGTCTGACATGGAAATGGAGCGTGTCCTCCCGGAACGCCGCCCAAAGGCGTTCGGGAACCATGATGGGTGGTGGTTATGGTGAAAAGGAATGAGATCGGAACTTGAACCTCGAGACTGCCAAATCAACGTTCAACGCCGAGGCTTGGAGGTCTGGAGGGGTCTAGGGAAAAGCCGTTGGGTCCACTTGTTCTCTTGTCTGTAGTATATACTCCCCCCTGCTCCTATGTTAGCTAGTTCCCTGGTTCGTTGTCTCCGTCCTTCCACCACGCTCGTGTCTATGCGATAGCATTTTCAGTGATACGGGTGGCCTCAAGTCGGATGACGCACATGGCTACTCCCTCACATCATGCATCCAACGGTCGTATAGTGTAGTGGTTATCACTCGGGATTTTGAAATAATGGAATTTGATTTCCCGAAACCCAGGTTCGAACCCTGGTACGACCTCTTCTTTTTACATATTTCATTCTTCTCTTTGGCAATGGCAGGAGTTTAACCTTGTCATTTTACTTGCCCAGGTCAGTTGGACGCATTCCTACTTTGAAGAGATGTTCGATAGATTACTAAAAGGTACACACTCCTCGCCAACAAAATACTTCAAGTATCCATAATAGCGAGTGTCGATTTGGCGTCGTCCTGTTCTAGGCCTATCTGTGCATCTTTTAAGCCTGGACTCGACCCGACCCCAGGTAAGTATGAACGTTCGTCCCCCACACTCAGATCCACGTTTCCATTCCAGTTTGCCGCCCTTTGGTTCGGGGCGTCGTATGCCAATTACCAGGCTCGTTCTCGTTTTTGAAAACGTCGTGATTACTTTGAGAACCAGCTTACCATGCTGTAACCACGGCGACTTGACGGCGACTCCTCGTAGAATACGCTAGGAGTGGAGGCGCCTGTTCGAGCACTCCGATGTCCATCGGTCTATCACTTCACCATGCACAGTGAGTGGCTTAAGATGCAGAGTCACTTTCCGTACGTCAACCTTTCTTGAGAGGGATTTTCCGAGTCAGTTCGAGGTCGTTGCCATGTCGTTGTCATATCCTATATCTTCGGAGGAGTATACGAGCTCCGGCGCTCTAATATAGGACATATGATTGGAGGCTTCTGAGTGTTTCATTTGCGCGCGCATGTGGGTGAGAACTGTCTCAAGTCCTCGGACACGTCCGTCACTTGGTGTGGCCCTTCCGCCAGAGGACATTCCAAAGTATGATTCCGAAAAAGTCCGGCGAGTGATCGTCCGTTATCAATGATTCCTTGAAGTTGTAGTAGGTTCTTGGCCTGAGCTGGCAGTCTACGTGGGCCGATGGCAAACGAGGGAAGCGTCTATCCTTGGACGACTCTGGCAACCGCCGCGCAGCGGAGGTCACCGGTCATGAGTATGCTTCGCTGTCAACATGGACGGCCAAAGGAGGACTTGGTTACATTAAAGAAAGAAAAAAAGGGTATACGAACTGGACGGTTGCCAGTTTATGAGGGTCCTTTCTAAATTCCAAATGTCTATCTCGGCAAGCGTCGTGATGATTACCATCCACGGGTGAAACTTGTCAGGAGGATTTTTGCGGCGGATTCGAGCATGTATGTACGTACAGAACTTTCGCTTCCTCTCTTTCCACTCCTCTTCTTTACTCTGGTCTCTTCATCGACCCTCGACAACAAATCCCTGGACGCCCCGCAATCTGTCTCTAAACGAGGCCGGTTTCGATACAAGGCTGCAACAGGGTCCTCGCAACACGCCGAGACAAGGGAGAAACAACGCCCGTCAGCGTCGTTGAAGCCGGGAACCAATTTTGGAAGTATTCCGTTACAAGGCACAGCGTCCAGTTCGCCAAGTTCGAGGTGATCTCTGCCTTGCACGTCGTGGACGCTGCTGTTGACTTATCTCCGTCGTTGTACTTCAGTTCCGTGTTATCCATCACGCTATACTCGCCCACCATTGGCAGCAGAGTTTCGCCCCGTGATTACTAGTACTACGGCATCGGCATCAAACTCGACCCGAGGTACGTTGTCGATGCTATATCCAGAATGCTGGTCTCACCAGCCCGTGTAACGTGCCTCCAGCTCTCTCAGTCTTCACGTTAAACTATACTCGGGGAGCTTCTATTCTGGCCTTGCGGCAGCGACTCCCGGATCCACACAGCGGAACGCATAAGCCTCGAGGTACGAGGCGTCAACGTGCTCCGTCTCCTGCGACAACTTTTGCGACGCTTCGGTAATAGGCGCGGATTGCAGTGCCTCTCTGATCGGAAAGGGCGGGGATATACGTACACATCAGACGAGCATCCGTTGAACCACCCATCGAGTTTCGGAGTACTCCTCTTGCTTTTTTTTGGAACAAGGTCGCTGGACGTTACATTCGACCGGAACCAATCCCGTGGACGAGCTTTTTTTTTCGTCTGATCAGTGATCATCTGATAAGTGCAGTTCGGCCGATAGAACAGAGAAATGCAGAGCGTGCGACGAGACGACGGGCGAGCGGAGCAGGAGACAAGCCCTGGACTGGATGTTCGCGGAGATTTGGGGTCTGCCATGAGGATCGTGGGCGGTGGAGGGGTGGATGAGGCGTGTCATGAGAAGGGCCGCGAGGCCGTGGTTCCGGGTGACGCGAACGAAGGTTCGGCGAGCAAGGAGGGCGGAGGGAGCCAGAATGCGGTGGCTGGCGAATCGGCAACCGAGAAGGAGGGAGAGCGGCCGGGTGGAGGAGGAGCGGAGACGGCAGGAGTCCGTGAAGATCAACACGAGGCTCGGTCGAGTCGCCGCGTGGGCATTGTGTG
>JBBPNP010000281.1:0-34176 GCA_038090955.1 Xerocomellus intermedius
CCAACCACTCGACACCATCAAGGTACGGATGCAGCTCTCCAGGTCGGGCAGCGCACCCGGGGTATGTACCAATCCATTCCTAGCGCAGGCTACACACTGAAAATTGCGACGATGCTTGGCGGTAGACGAAGCCACGTGGTGTCATCGCGACTGGCATCCGAATAGTGCAACGCGAGACGCCACTTGCGTTGTACAAAGGGCTCGGTGCGGTTTTGTCGGGCATTGTCCCTAAAATGGCCATCCGCTTCGCGAGCTTCGAGGCGTACAAAGGCTGGTTGGCGGATAAAGCCACAGGGAACACGAGCGTTGGCAATATTTTCCTCGGTACGTCGCTGGCCATTGATAGTGGCGAGCACGAGGTTTCATGTCCGTCGTTCATTTCGACCAGCCGGGCTTGCTGCGGGTACAACGGAGGCAATAGCCATCGTGTGTCCCATGGAAGTGGTCAAGATCAGATTGCAGGCCCAACAGCATTCGCTCGTCGATCCGCTTGAAACGCCGCGATATCGTAATGCAGCGCATGCTGTTTACACAATCGTCCGCGAGGAAGGGATTTCCACGCTGTATAGAGGTGTCTCGCTTACCGCACTACGTCAAGCCACTAACCAGGGTGAGAGTTCATTCGGAGGGTCCGATAGTCATCATTGTGTTTAGCTAAATCGATGCTGTGACGAAACTGTTAGGCGCAAATTTCACGGCATACCAAGAACTCAAGAAACTAGCACATCGATACCAGCCTGATCTCGCTGAACTTCCGTCGTACCAGCACATGATAATCGGACTGATATCTGGGGCCATGGGTCCGTTCTCCAATGCCCCTATTGACACTATTAAAACACGTGAGTTCTGGAGAGATGCAGGTGATATTGGAGTCACTGACGTTTCGGGAAAGGACTGCAAAAAACTACATGGGAGCCGGAAGTCACTGCGTTTCAACGAATATCGATCATTGCAAAAGACATGTGGCGCAAAGAAGGCGCCACGTCATTTTACAAGGGTATCACACCGCGAGTGCTCCGCGTTGCGCCTGGACAAGCCATCGTTTTTGCTGTGTATGAGAGGGTAAGGACGATCATCGAGAAAATCAACGTGTCACCTTCAGATGATCATTATACCGAATGAAAAGAGGTGTGAGTGGGGGTTCTCTGTGTAGCATAGTCACTGGGCTCGGTTGGATACTTGATGTTTTACCCATTTGAAACGACGAGTACATGTAAGACCGACATAAAGGAAACGTGTTGTGATGCCAGATGATACCACGTCTAAGCGGGCAGCCACTGGTTTACTAAGTTATACCAAAGTGTGTGAGTGCTCCTCCATCTGGGAAGGGGGGCTAAATGGGTTGAGTTCCGTTTGGGTGTGGTCTTCCTTGACTGGCTAGTGGATCTGATACCGTCGAAGGTCAAGAAAAACGAGAACCAGCGAGCACTGCTGCACAAGGTTATCCGCTCATGATCTGCCTGCCGACGATTCTTCGTTTGGTCCTCTGTTTCAAGTTGTGAAGTTAGTTCAAGGCAACATTCTTAGTAGGCAAATTTGATAATGTATATTAGCATTTGGTACACTCTCGGCAACAATAGGTTTGCATTATCAAAATTTCCTATGCATTATGACCTTTATAGTACCCTCGATTACACCCTGAAATTTCAGCTCCGCGAAAACACTTCATGATACACTACTTACGAGTTTGATGTTGATGGGAATGGAGGATGTGTTAATCACCATAATTCAGATGACCATTGTGAAGCCCTCGTCGATACGTGATTCTATGGGAATGGTATGGCCTGCATGAGACTGAAACTTTGAGAAGAACTTCTGAGCTGCGGTGTCCTAGTCTTCGTGACAGTGTGACAGTGTGACCGATGCTGAGATATGGAATTCCCACGGGCGATAAACATCGGTACACAGTGGAGAAGGTGCTGGCTGAAAGAAGTCGACGTTCTTTCTTTCTTTCATCCGGCGCGTTTACTCAAATATTTCTTCCCTCGACGCGTCTCACTTTGTGCGCGATGGCATCTTGGAGTCCTCAGCCTGCGGGATTGCAGGAAATTCTTCAGACGATACGTGATTCCACCGACACCCAAAACAAAGTTCAGAGAACCATCACTCATGTACGACTAGGCCCCGTCTTTATCCCGATCTCGTTGTGTTCACCTCATTTTTACATAGAAACTCAATAGCTTCACGCGTGTACCAGACTACATAGCATATCTGGCCCATATCTTGGCTGCCTTGCCACAGGAGGAGGACCAGATTCGGACAATTGCTGGATACCTGCTCAAGAATAATGCCCACCTGATCCTCAAGGCTTCCTCGGATGTAGCAGAGTATGCTAAAGTTGCCGTGCTCTCCGCTTTCAGCGACCCCTCTGCCTTGGTCCGCACCGCTGCAGGTCAAGACATCGTGGCATTCCTAGGGGTCTTGGAACCCAGAAATTGGCCCGATTGTCTAGAGCAACTCGTTGGTATGCTAGATGATCCGAATAGTCAAGAGGTGAGTCTACAAGTACTTGAAACGTGTGCCACCCACGTCCGCGCTGTAACCCTGCGGACTTATCACAACGTGATACTATGTGCCGAGTGCACTAGGCGCTGCGTCGTTTGTTCGGGGCAGTATCCTGCCCTATTTGGCAGATTTACGGATCTGTATTCTCCGCAGAGTGCCGTGATATGCCTCTCGGCGATGCTCCGGTCACGGGTTTCACCTCCGAAGTCCTCACAGGGCCTCAATTTGTTACCGTCTTTCCATTCGGTTTTATGACATCGCTGGAATCACGTACTGAACTCCGAGCGTAGGCTGCTTTCAGTGTTTTTGAGAAAGCTTGCGAAGATTTCCCGCGGAAACTGGACATTGAGATTAATGGAACCCGCCCCCTTGACTTCATGATCCCCAAATTCCTTATGCTTTCGGAACACCCTTCGCCTAAAATGCGTTCGCACGCCGTCGCCTGCTTATCATATTTCGTGCCGATCAGCTCCCAGTCGCTTTTTGCGCACATCGACACATTCATCGCATGTTTGTTCAAGCGCGCATCGGACGAAGATCCTTCGGTCCGTCGCCACGTGTGCCAAGCTCTCGTATTACTCCTTGCCGCTCGGCCTGAAAAGCTCATGCCAGAGATGGCGAACGTCGCAGAATATATGTTGTACTCGACAAAGGACAAGAACGAGAGTGTCGCATTGGAGGCTTGTGAATTTTGGTTGACTTTTGCCGAGGATCCCGATCTTGCACCGTACTTGCATCCCCTCCTCGGCCGTGTAGCTCCGGTGCTCCTCGATTGCATGGTTTACGGCGAGGACGATCTACTTTGGCTCGAGGGGGATACGGAAGACACCACCGTTCCAGACAAGGAGACCGACATAAAACCACGCCATTATGGCGCCAAATCTCATGGACTGGAGCGCGAGGGGGCAGAGACTGCCGAAGATGCGGCCAAGCGCGGTGCGTACGGCCAGGAAACGATAGACGACGACGAGGAGGACTATGACCTGGACGACGACGACTTTGCTGACGAAATGTCCACGGAGTGGAATCTCCGGAAATGTGCCGCTGCTGCCTTGGATGTATTGGCTGTCAGGTTCGGTGCCGACTTGATGAACGTCCTCCTTGCTCCCTTGAAAGACAAGCTATGGAGTGCAGAATGGTTACAAAGGGAGAGTGCGATATTAGCATTGGGTGCTATGGCTGAAGGTGAGCTTGGCTTAATGCTTCTGGCCCGTCCAATGCTAACGAGATGACGAGGTTGTATTGATTTCATTGAAGAACATTTGAAGGTCCTTATTCCTTACTTGCTCAATACACTGAATGATCCCAAGGTGCGTCACACGATACATGGACACGATTTATGTCTGATATTCACTCTCCGTAGCCTCTTGTTCGTTCAATCACCTGCTGGACGCTGGGTCGTTATGCAAGTTGGTGCACACAGCCAGTATCGGAAGAACACAAGAACCAATACTTCATCCCCACAATGGAAGGTGTACGTATGAGATATGCGAACTGTCCTTCGTTCGCTCATGCTTTGGCTAGCTTCTTCGGATGGTTTTGGACGACAATAAACGGGTACAAGAGGCTGGTTGCAGTGCATTTGCGACGCTCGAAGAGGATGCCGGCGCGGAACTTTGCCCCTACCTCGAGCCAGTTCTGCGTAACCTGGTTTTCGCGTTCCAGAAGTACCAGCACAAGAACATGCTCATCTTGTACGATGCAATCGGCACCCTCGCTGACGCTGTGGGGCGTGCATTGTCAAATCCTCAGTACGTTGAGATATTGATGCCCCCACTCACGGGTCGATGGAATAAGCTGCAAGACGACGACGACGACCTGATCCCCTTGCTTGAGGTAAAACCTCCTTCACCTGATTTGGCTGGTACTTACGCATTCCACAGTGTCTTTCATCAGTCACAATTGCTATGGGGCCTGGATTTGCACCATACGCACCTCTCGTTTTCCAGCGATGTGTCAATCTTGTCCACCAGTCGCTCCTTCAATATCAAGCGTACCAGCAAAATCCGGATTTGGATGAGCCCGACAAATCTTTCCTTGTCGTATCGTTGGATCTCCTATCAGGTCTAGCGCAGGGTTTGGGTGTGGCTCTGGAATCCGTCATCTCACATGCGCAACCCAGTCTTCTCACGCTACTTACTGTTTGCCTAAAGCACCCACAAGCACCCGTGCGTCAGTCGGCCTATGCACTTGTTGGCGATTTGGCGATGGGGTGCTTCACCCTCTTGCGACCCCACCTTCCTGGGATTATGGCAGAGCTCATCCAACAGCTCGATCCTGAGCCAAAGGTGGAGTTTGTCAGCGCTTGCAATAATGCTGCATGGTCTGTTGGTGAAGTGGCACTGCGTTACGGGCGAGGTAAGGTTTTAAGGGTCTCGTCCATTTATGTCCTATTCATTTCCCACTTTTGTAGATGAACCTGAGTTCCAACAATGGGTCAATCCCTTGATCGCCCGTCTTATTCCAATTTTGCTACATCCCAAGGCACCGCGTAGCCTCCACGAAAATGCTGCTGTATCAATCGGCCGGATCGGTCTCATGCATCCGGTTCTTGTTGCGCCTCATCTCCCCGAGTTTGCTCAAGCGTGGTGCCTGGCATTGTACGAGATCCGTGATAACGAAGAGAAGGATTCCGCCTTCCGTGGCCTCTGCACCCTTGTGCAGACGAATCCTGCTGGTATCGCCAAGGTCAGTGGATGACGGTCTGCATTGCCTGTGGTCAAAGGCTGATCATATCACCATGCTTGTAGAGTCTATTGTGGTTCTGCAACGCTATAGTCCGGTGGAATAACCCTTCCCCGGAGCTCAACGCAATGTTCCAACAACTCTTGACAGGGTTCCGGAACCATGACGTTGCTGGGTGGCAGGCTCAAGTGGCTTCCTTCCCCCCAGCGATCCAAGACCGACTCGCGACGCGATACGGGGTGTAATCGGGTCGTCATCGCCAATTTCCCCTCATAGTATCCTCACGATCTCACCACGACCCACGGCCACCCTCCCATGTACACCTACGACCCAAACGACCACCCGTGTACTCGGCGTACTCTCTTCCTGTTGTCACCCGTGTCTTCTACCATTTGTGCCCGACCATCGATTGGATCTGTTGTCTGCCTCTTTTAAATTTTCTTTTTTACACTTTTTCTCTACGTAGTATTAGTATCAGTAGCATTTCTCGGCCGTCCAGTCCCGCTCCGTGCGTTGTCTCACCCCCATCTGTAGTAGTTAGTTAGTCGCAGTTACCACCGGTTACCGAACGCCTAGTTTGTTCGAACGTACGTACATACATACCTCTTTCCCCCCCCCCCCCTCTATCTCCATCTCGCTGTGCAACCGATCGTCGATGTGTCTCCCTCTGGTTCGCTCGTTTCTGATGGGTTATTCCTTTGCTTTCTCTTTCTCTTTTTTAAAACCCCCGTTTGTTCCCTTGGCTCGCCAATAACACGCACAATTTTGTAGTAGATAGCAGTAGATACATTTTTCGAGCAACGCACCGAACACTTGGATATTCACGCTACGTCAACCCTATCGTGTGGACATCCAAGTCGGGGTCCGACGGGGTCTACATACGCGTCATCAACGCTGTTGATCTCGTACGTGTGTACACCGAGAGGGCCAGATCAAAACCCCCCCGAAACCAACACTTAAAAAAAATCGAGAGAAAAAAAAAAAAACGAAAAAAACCACTCTAGAACCGCCTCCGCGACGCATACGACCGCCGATCTCCAAAATCCATCCCCAGCCCCGACGAAAACGCACCGCCATGTCGCCCGCGGAGCACGTACGCCTTGTACGCGTACGCCCCGCCGACGCACAGCCCGACGAACGCGAGCAGCTTGACGATAAAGCCGAGCCAGGAGGAGGATTGGCGCGCGCCGCGACGGCTGCCAAAGAGCCCGCCGCTCGAGAGTTTGTTGAGCGGGGCGTCTGTCGAGGAGAGCACGGCGGAGTGAGTGGTGATCGAGATCACGCTGGGTGTAGGATTGTGAGTGGGTGCTCTGAACGAGGGGGGATAAGTACGTACTCGTGCGCGTCGAATACTTGGCCCGTCAGTGCGGACACGCCCAAAAAGGGTGAAGCGGGTAGACTGATGCCGTCGACGCGGAAACAATCGGACCAGTCGTCCCCTGTAAGATAACACGAGTCGATCAACGCGCCGCGATCACGAACCGCGTGTACGTACAGGCTCTATAGTGGACTTTGACCTATGTGACGTCGAATGAGTTCCGGCCGTGCATGCGATCGATGGAGGCGCGACTTACGTCGAGGTACGAATCTTTTACATATGTCAGTTTTAGCTTGGTGATCACGTTCGTGCGCCGGACCATCGCCTGCCCGTCCATTCAAATCGTTTAAGCATCGGCTGCCCGAAAGGTGATGGGGAGGAATACGTACCGAGCACGAGCCAATGCTGTTGGCATCGCCATCATTGTCTTGATCATAGGCCGTCTTTCCGTCGCCAAGCATGCCGACGATGCGAGGGAACCCGTATGGATGTCGTGAATTGGCATAACTGGCGCGGCCGAGGGTCAGCAAAGTCAAACGCTTTGTAGTTCAGCGCTCACGTGTCAATAAAGAGACCCAGGCCCTCAAACTGGTCTGCACACGACATCGGCACGGAGCTATTTGTGTAAAGGTACGTGCAGACGGACCTTTGTTCCCAAACACGGGGCCTGGTTGTGCCCGATCGGTCGTGAGCCAAATCGCCATTCCGTCGCCATACAAATGAGTCGATGCGCCGGAAATCTGCGCGCGGGTATGAGCGCGATGTCGAGCCATCGACAAGGAAAAAACGGAAACGCGAACCTTGAATTCGATCTCGATAACATAATTGGTCGAGCTCAACGGGAGACGGGACCACAGCCATCCCTAAGAAAACGTCACGTTCGGGAATCCGTCAGTCGCACCCCCGGCACGATCGCCAGTGCATAACGTACCATTTGGGACGGAACGGCCCTCGTGAGACGGATATGTTTGTTGGTGTTCTGATCACGGTAAAGGCGTGTTCGTCAGTAGCGTTCGTTCGTCCACGTAAAAAAGCCGTACGATGTACGCATCCGCGCCAAAGTCCCACCACCTGTAGCGGCGCCAAGGGGTTCAATCAGGCGGTCCTTTTCGCTAGGTGCTACGTACCGATTTTGCAGGTCTTCGTCGATGTAGGGCGGATGTATCGAGTGCGTGCGTAATTGGACGGTCTGCAAGAGTGCGGCATGAGCGTCCGTTCGACACACCCCTGGGGAAACGGAACCCGGACACGAGGACGGAGGACTCACCCGCTCGATGGTCCTGTTTGCCACCTTGGTATCCGCAGCGGCATACGCGAAGGGCAGTGTGCTCAGGAGAAAGAGAAAAAGCGCCAAATAAAGCGCGGCGAAACACCGCGTCGCTGACAGCATGACAAAGTCTAAGGTCGTGACTTGGAAAGAGTGGATGCGAGCGTTGTCGACGGTTTAAAAAAGTCGGTGTCGCGGGGCAGGCAGGTTGGCCGAGGGTGGGTTTACCGAGACGTTGAGGCCGGTTTCCCACACAGCAAGACATGCAACATGCTATTGGGTCGTGTAGAATAACAACTAATCGACATCTTTCAACAGGCGATTATCATAGCACTGGCGTTTGGGAAAACTGTAACATGTAACTATCCTCATGCTGGTAATTCAAACTTTTGTCCTTGCAGTACTCTGCACCGTCGAGAACACACACGGAAACGTGGACACGCCATGAGTGCGGATCGAAAAAAGGGTGGTGGAGAGACGCACTTTGTGACATAAACGTAAAAGAAGTCGAGGTATAGCCCCGTCTGCACGAGTCCAGCTACGACAGCGATGGGATCTACCACGTCTTCGGTAAAGTATCTGCCACGCCGCAGACGCACGGCGTTCAGCGCGACTTTCACGTGTCCGGACGACGTCACATACCTATATATCCAGTTGGGAATGTACAGTGCCCTGTAAATACCGAGCGCGGCAAGATAATGCGTCGTGATCGTCTCCGCCTCGCCTGTCCGCTGGAGCATAAAGAGCTGCGGGAAAATGGCGACCGCCTCGAGATATATGGAAAAGGTCCACATGATCTCCGTCAGGGAGAAGCGGTAATTGAATACGAGGGAAAGGAGGAAACAGGGTCCAAGGAGGTACTCGATCTTGAAGGTGTCAATGGACGGGTCGTGCGTGGGCCTAGCGCATGATGTCAGCGCGTGCCGGACAGAAACGCCTGGAGGACTGACCGGAAGCGGAACTTCATGAGATAGAGGATGTAGCAGCTGCTCGCAATGAAGAAGATCTTCATGACAACGTTGTACAGCGAGATCCAGCGGAAGAAGAGGTCAATGTAGCGCATGACGAAGACGAGCACGTAGAGTGCCTGCGTCTTGAACGAAATGCCTGCGCAGGATGTCAGTGCCCGTCTCCGCGCACACGGAAGACGTACCTCGGCATGATCTGGTTGTGTGTATCTTGTGCACAAGGATGAATATGGAGGCCAGGTGGGCCAAGTCTCCTGTCAGCACGTTAGCAGGTGAGCGGGGTGAGCGTGCGCGCACGGACCAAACAACCGGAAGATATTCATGGCGTGTTGACAAAAAGTGGACGACGTGTCCGGCGCACATTCATGTCTGGGACTGATGATGTAATTCTCTCCCACGCTTCCTTCTCTCCACGACCACGGTGAGTGCGACTGCCTTGGCTGCCTGCGACGATGTTCCAGTAAAAGGGTCGACCCGCCGATGCCCACCTGCCCACGAACCCATCCAAAGTGTCTGACGTCCGATGCACGGTCGAGATCACGCTGTGGCGTTGTTAAGGCCAGACCGACATGCACGACTCTCAGTTGACCAGCGGGCTTCGAGCACCAGAGCCCGCTGGCAAAGGCAGAGCCATCATTCTACGCGTTCACCCGCCGAGCCTGCGCAGACGAGATACTTTCTGCCGCGGGCGGTCACTAGACGTGGTTTCTTTTACAAACGCTACAATGTGACGCGCGCCATAAGCGTCCACGCCAAAGCACACTGCGTTCCGGCGCGTGGTTGCGTGCGTATATTTGCAGGAGCGTGTGGCACTGGTTTGGGCTGCTTCGGGATATGAGATCACACTGGCTGTTTCTGAGCTTTTCACGTTTTCTCGTTGCGCATATATGGATGCTGACTGGTTCTCATGTGGCAGATGTCCGGTGCCCTTTTTCAATTTGCGTGCTGGACTTTTCTTCCAGACGTTGCGACTCGCCAAGTGCTCTCTGTGATCCACCGGCTTTCGCAGAGAGCTCCCCCTCGGCGATCACCCGTTTATATTCGCCACTATCGATATACCTATGCTGCTGTTGTGCTCTGTTATCTCACCTACAACTTTATTGATGCCTCGAGTGGGCTTCCCAAAAACTTTTATGAGCTTCTTGGGGCCAGCCCACGTTCGGACGAGGGTGCACTCAAGGCTGCTTTTAGGGCATTTGCAAGGAAGAACCATCCGGATCGGACAGGGCCGGGGGGAGAGGCGCTTTTCATTGATGTGCGGGATGCATTCGAGGCACTGAAAGACCCGGTTGTTCGGTTTGCGTATGATAGGTGAGCGAGGCCAGGTTGGTGCGTGTTGTGGGCTGAAAGCCACAGGTTTGGACCGGATGTGCTGGGCTGGCGGGACTGTGCGACGATGAAGGACTATCTGCGACGGGGTCTGCTGAATTCATTGCCGCGGCACATCATGACTGGCATGGCGCTTTTCTTGTTCTCTGTGGTGGGCAAGCGGAGCCCGGTGGCAGCTGTGTGTATCTGCTCATTCAGAGATGAAATAGACCAATCTGATAGGGTATACAGTGGCGGTATCTGCTGTTCCTAGGGCTGTTTGCACTCGAGTTGTACCTGATCGTCGCTCCCTCGTCCACGCCGTCCGGAGCGTCTGGGTTCGTTGACCATGCGCCGCAGCGGATGCTGTTCGAGAGGGTGTTTCCGCAGCGTGTAGCATATCAGCACATTCTGTTTTTGCACCAGGCGTTCCTGTTCCTGTCGGTTGCAGTGTCGCGGGTGGCCCCTGTGCTGATTTCCGGGGTGGATGGGGAGGGGGGACTGGCAAGAATCGAGGGGCTGACGCGGGGGATCGAGAGGGAATGTGAGTGGGCGCGTGTTTCTGTGTCCGCCGCTGACCAGATGGCAGTATGGCTGATGCTGGAGAGTGAGCTGCACGCTGTGTCGGTGGACGAGTTCCGGATGGGGCTGCTGATGCGGGAGATGGAGGAGATGGTGGTCGAGCGCAGGCTGAGGGAGGCGGGTCCGATGCGGAGTGCCTGGGACAGGGCGGTGGCGCGACGCGGGGCTCGTGCACGGGCCGTGTCTTTGTAAGCGTGACATGCGGATGCCACGTGCATCGATATGGCACGTGCTTGTACCGTATTTCAGTCCAGCCGTGTTCTCCTCTCCTCATGGAGGCCGCCCGCCCGCGCGTGAGGCTCACCCCAGACGGCGCCGCCTTTTTGACGAGCACGTCTCTTTCCCCTCCCCTTGCCACCTGGCTCACAGTCCACCAGATTATGCCCGCACCGTCAACTCCTACCCGCACAAGCCCGAGAAAGAGGCCATCCTCGCGTCTCTCCGCGCCATACCCGGCAACGAACAAGTCACCCTCCAGAAGCTCGCCAGCTGGTTCGCGCGTCATCGCAACCCAGGTCCGTGCCAGCCCCCTCGCCCACGCCCAGCTCACCGTTTGCAGTCCTCCTCGACGATGAGACCATCCGTGAGTCACCCACCCGCGCCCACGCATCCCACTCACCGCAATCCAGTCTTTCCGTTGCTCACCCCAACCCACCTCCAGCAACTCCGCGTGCTGCACAAAAAACTGCCCGACCCCCCCGAAGGCGTCGTCACGTTCTGGGCAGCCCGCATCAAGGCAGAAAGAGCAGAGGTAGCAGCCTGGATCCAGTATCAGCAAGAAAAAGCAAAAGAAAGCGTCCGCGCCACCCCCGATTCACCAGACATACCGTCGCGACAGCTTGTCCGTCAGTGTACCAGTGTCTCTCCCACCCTGCTCGAGTTCCCGCGTCCCCACTTGCCCACCCCGGCAGAGTCGCTCTCTCCCTCCACATCTCCCCACACAAGGATGCCCTCATTGCCCCCGATAGCCGTCAAGGTCGAGTCCGTATCGTCGCCCTCGTTCAAGAACCATGTTCGCTCCACCGAGCCCCGCCTCTCGCTGTCAAGACTCCCAACAACGGTACGTCGATTCATTCCACGTTCGGTCCGTGTTCAGCCAGCGCGACAGGAAACCCCATCCGCATCCGTTCCCCGCGCCTTCCTACCCGTCGAGCAGAACGCGGCCTTGGCAGCAAGTATCAGAGACAGCCTCGCAACCCCCAGCGAGCAACCACCCAGAACGCCAGACGAGTTTGCAGAAAAGTTTGAAAGAGTCGAGCACATGATTGAATCGTTTATGAACATGTACGACAGTGGTCGGCTCGTGCGGCTCGGCTGGGGTCCAAGTGCGTCCCCTTTTTATTGCGTCAGGCGATGCTCATGTTTCCCAAGCCGCACCATGATTGTTCCACGCACGCTATTCATGCTCGATCATACCTACTGTACTGTACTTTTATATGGCTGTGATGGATAATGAACACGGTTGCCAGAGTCGGAATTCGGGTGTTGCCGATCAAGGTGGACAATGGACGGAAGCAAAATATATTGGCGGATGGGTATGGACGTCTCGTCCCAAACCACCATGGCAGACGTCCCTTCAAAACTCCCCGATACCCCACTCATACCCGCTCCCCCCCTCCGTGTTCTCTCAGAATACCACAGAGGCTCAATATCCACGACCGACTCCAGCCTCGACGAGCCTCTCATCCCACTACCGAGAGCCCGCCCGAGAGCGAGCTACAAGCTGGATGATTTCATCATACAAAGGACCTTGGGCACCGGAAGCTTTGGGCGGGTCCATCTGGGTCAGTTCTCTGTCTCAAAGTGAATGTCGTAGTTCATCCCCTGCTCCTCGCAGTGCGCAGCAAGCATAACCTTCGTTTCTACGCAATCAAAGTCTTGAGCAAAGACAAGATCGTCAAGACAAAGCAGGTCGAACATACCAACAATGAAAAGACGATTCTAGAGGCTATCCAGCATCCTTTCATCGTCAACCTCTGGGGCGCATTTCAAGACGACTCCAATCTGTACATGGTCATGGACTATGTACCTGGAGGAGAACTGTTTACCCTCTTGAGGAGGTCGAATGTCCGTCCCCCCTTGTTTCTCTTTCTCGTTCGTTGACACGGTGTCAGAGGTTCCCTGATCCAGTCGCCAAGTTTTACGCGGCAGAGGTGGCCCTCGCCCTCAATCACTTGCATTCCCTTGATATCATCTACCGTGACCTCAAACCTGAGAACATCTTGCTCAACCACGACGGCCATATCAAGATAGCCGATTTCGGCTTCTCAAAGCGTTGTTCGTACGTGACGTGGACGTTGTGTGGGACACCTGATTACCTTGCTCCCGAAGTGTGTTCTCTCTCCAGTCGATCGTTTGCGTACTCACTTGGCATCTAGATTGTCGGGCAGCAAAGATACAACAAGAGCGTCGATTGGTACGCCCTCGGTGTGCTCATTTTTGAAATGCTCTCCGGTCTCCCTCCATACCACCAGGCAGACCAGAACAACGTGTCCTTGTACGAGAAAATCTCGCGCGGGCCGACGTTTATACGGTGGCCCCCTTTCCAGGCCAATGCCACTGACCTCATTCTCAAGCTCATGGAGGGTGATCCCTCACGACGGTACGGCAACTTGCGGCACGGTGCCGGGGACGTGTTCGCACACCCCTGGTTCTCCGAGGTCGATTGGGCCAAGCTGAAGAATAGGGAGATTTCTGCACCATACTTGCCCAAGATCAGCGGGGATGGTGACGCGAGCGCGTGTGTACCGTCTCGTTCACGTGTGTCGTCGATGACTTATCTCTGGCGTAGATTCGAAAAGTATCCAGAGGATAATGCATCAGCGGCGTATGGCCGACCTGCACAGGATCCCTGGGGAAGTTTTTTCCCCAACTTTGAATATACCGCTGCAGTGCATGGCACTTGTTGATTTCATTCGCTGCTCCACTTTTTTTTGTCTTGGCATACACTGTGACACTCTCATACCCGCAACTCCCCTGTCGATATCATGGTCACCATCACGTATACTTTGTTGTACGCTTTGCATCTGGGAGCTACTTCATACCTATTGTTTTCTGTTGTTGTAGTTGCAATTGCTGCTGTCGAAACCGAATTACAAGCACCGCCATGTTCGATAGGACGGCTGTTTGTCCGGGACAAACAGGAAACATCATGTCGCAAAATTATGGGCGAGGGAGACAGCGCCGCACCCATTTCACCCACAACGACGGACGGCGTCCAGGGGCTTCACACCTCTCCACGACCTTTGACGACGACGACGACGACACTCGCGCCTCGTCTTGAAATCTTGCAAAACCGTCGCGGATCCGTAGAGATCGCCTTTTTTCCCCCAGCTTGGCTGCGCATCGCCCTTTTGTCGCAGGAGATCGACGTTGCCAGGGAGTGGGTTATCCCTGTTTTTCGTGTGCGTCGTTTGATTGGAGGGGATGGTGAAGAAGCACACCAAGGCGGCACGGACGGCTGAAAGAGGCATGGGTGAGGCCCAGCCTAGCGATACCAACGTGGCTCAAGACAAAGTTGTCCGCGAGCGTGCGGAGATGCTCGTCGAGAAGCAGGCAGAGCTGGACGGCGTGCTGGATAGGCATGACGACATGGTGCGTGTACTTGCGTGTCACTGGCGAGGGTGACTCACACCTCGCGATCAACACGTAGGTCCGCGAGGTGTTTCATCTCGAACAGTTTGTCACGTTGCTCGAGTACGATCCCAAGGTAGGCGTCTGCGTGTGCCGTTCGGTCGGTGGGCTCATACGCGCGCGCGTATAGGTGGCAAAAAAGGACGATTCGGTGGTGTTTCAAGAGGTATGTGACGTCGGTGTCGTTGCTTGGTCGTCGGCTCAACGTCCCTAGTATAAAGCGAAATACGACCTTGTCGAACGTGCCGCTGCTGCCCCGGGCCCATCGCGGGCGACACGCCGCGCACACACGCAGCGTGTCCTCGATCTGAAGCTGTCGTCTCCTATCAAGAACGGCCCTGGTGCCTCGACAAGGACGGACGTACGCCGCGTGCCACCACAGACACCCACTGTCCTGTCGTCGAAAGCCAAAGGCAAACAAAAGGCGGTCGATCTACCCATGGACGATGCGGGCGTCAGTATATCCGCGCCGAACGGGACGGCCAAGACTCGGCCCCGACCACGCGTCCTTGGGGTGAGTCAGCCAGAGCCCGAGCCGGCGTCTCGAACGCACAAGCGCGCGAGTACCCTGGTATCGTCGCCGCCTTTGTCCCCTATTCTAAAAAAGAAACGCAAGTCTGCGGTGAGGCTGGATGAGAGTGTCCTGCAGCCGCGTCGGTCGGGGCGTCTCGAGGGGCCGAGCAAACCTCCCGAACCGCGCCTCGCCGCGAAGAGTCACGTTCCCGACGAACCCCCTTCTATTTCTCGTACGTCTTCCATCAAACGCGTTCGACTGATCGTCCGCAAGCCTCCCCCGTCCTACACGAACCCGCACCAAAAACCGCCAGCCCCCAAGTTCGCCTCGAACCTCACCGACTTTCTGTCCTCGTACATGGCACTCGACGAGCAAGAACAGGCGCTTGAAACGCTCGAGACGCTCGCACAACAGGAGGCGGCGTTGCGAGAGAAGATCGAGCGGTTACATCAACAGGGACGGTTCGTGCCCTTTTTGTACGGCGAGTCGGTCAAGGGGTTGGCGTCTGGGAAAGCGACGCCTGCGCCTGTGCTTGCGATCACGGCGAACCCGAACGCGCGGGACCCGAGGCGGTCCAAGGACGTGTGGGAGCACATCGTCGAGACGATCGTGCATAGGGGTCGGCATGGTGGAGGGGGAAGCGGGTTCCTCGTTCGGGGACGGCAAGTAGCTGCGCAAGTGGCGAATCGAATACAGGCGTATTGGGACCAGTCAGTGGTGAGGGAAGACAGGGCGAGGGTGCAGGAGGAGAAACGGGTGAGGGCGCTGGCAAAGGCGACGGTCAAGATGGTGGTGGCGGAGTGGAAGAAGGCTGTCTTTGTGAGTTTTTATTTTTATTTTTCGGCAGGGTTTGGGGCAAGCGTTGATGGTTTTTTTTTGGGGGGGTAGTATGTTCGAGAGCAAGTGCGGCAACGAGCCGAGGCGGAGGAGATGCGCCGGGGTCATGAGCATCTCGATGCGATTTTGGACCAGTCGGGGCAGATATTGGAGACGCAGCAGCTCGATCTTTCGAGAGGCGACCTGTCGCGGTCAATGAGCCGTTCGAGCAGCGTGTCAGCGATAGAGTGGGAGCAGGAGTCGGTGGGGACGAGCGACGGTGACGAGGAACACGATGGTGAACACGACGAGGAAGGGTCTGGCGCGGAGAGTGCGGAGGAGTTTGTTGGTCTGGGAATACTGGAGGACGCCGATCAGGATCAGGATCCCGATGCTGGTGAGGATGAGGACGGAGGGCGAGACGAGAGCGACGAGGAGAGCGTTGACGAGGAGGATGATCATGAAGAGACGACGCACGCGTTGCTAGGGCTAGCGCGCCCTAAAGAGGACGCGGACGTGGTGATGGAACCGGAAGCGCGAACGCGCTCCCCGTCCCCGTTCAGTATCGACCAGGACGCTGCGGCATTGCCCCAAAGGCCAGCGATATTCGAGGACGCGGTGGCATCCCCGAGTGCACCTTCGGATATGGACTCGATCCCGCGTACGCCGATGCTGGGTGGTGCGCATACGCCGCCGCTGGAGAGCTTTTATGATTATCCTATGCACGACGATCCGTCCCCTGCGTCGAGCGTCGTCGATCACGACCCTGTCAAGGACGGCGACGTTTCGGGCGTGGTGTCTGATGGGCAGGCGATCAACGGATCGGAGGAGATGAACGCGACACAAGACGCCAAGGAGGACCAAACTGAGGGCGGTGACGCGTCGCAACCTCTTCCCGACGAGGCCGTATCGTCCGAGGTGCAGCAAGCAGAGGCAGAGGAGGCAGATACGCCGATGGAGGACGTTCAGAGCGATGAATTTGCTCGCATCCCAGAGTATCTGAAGCCGTTCGCCGTTGCACCCGTCGACTGGTCCCCCGAGGACAAGATCAAGCCACCGTTGCTCCTCCGCGGGGTGCTTCGCCCTTACCAGCAGAGCGGCTTGGAGTGGCTCGCCTCGTTGCATTCCAATAATCTGAATGGGATCTTGGCGGACGAGATGGGGCTGGGGTGCGTGTTGGGTGAGAACGAGCGAGAGACGGGCTATTGACCGATTCGTTTTTGGAAATAGGAAAACGATTCAGACGATCGCGTTGCTTGCGCATTTGGCTTGTGATCGGGGGATATGGGGACCACATCTCATCGTACGTCGGGTGGCTTTTTTTTCGTGACGTCTTGGTCGATGAATCTCACGACGGATCTAGATCGTCCCCACGAGCGTGCTGCTGAACTGGGAGATGGAGTTCAAAAAGTTTCTTCCCGGCTTCAAGACGCTGAGTTATCATGGGAGCACCAAGCGTCGGAAAGAACTACGACAGGGATGGCACAACAAGCACCACTTCAACGTGTGCATCACCTCGTACACGCTTGCGAGTCGGGACGCACACATTTTCAGGCGCAAGATGTGGTACTACATGATCCTCGACGAGGCGCACATGATCAAAAATTTCAGGTCTCAGCGGTGGAATATCCTTCTCATGTTTCGCTCCTTTCGCCGGCTGCTCCTCACGGGAACGCCGTTGCAGAATAATTTGACCGAGTTGTGGGCCTTGTTGCAGTTTTTGATGTCCGGCACCAACTTTGCCAACTTGAAGGAGTTTGGGGAATGGTTCTCGAGTGCGTTTGTTCATTCTTGTTTCGTGTACTTGTGTCTCACGTCGTCCAGATCCGTTGGAGAAAGCGATCGAAATGGGCACCATGCTGGACGACGAAAACTTGCAACGCGTATCGAAACTACACACCGTGCTGAGGCCGTACCTCCTCCGTCGACTGAAACGGGACGTTGAAAAAGAGCTTCCAAGTAAATACGAGCACCTCGTCCTCTGTCCGCTCTCCAAGAGGCAACGTTTCTTGTACGACGAGTTCATGGCGCGCGCGCACACCCGTGAAGCGCTCGAATCGGGCGTCTACCAAAAGATTGCCAACGTCCTGATGCAACTTCGCAAGGTGTGCAATCATCCCGATCTGTTCGAGGTCCGACCCGTCGTCACGTCTTTTGCCATGACGCGCTCTGCGATTGCCGACTTTGAGATCAAGGAATTGCTCGTCCGACGGGAGTTGCTCAGGGTGGAAGACGAGGAGCGGGTCAATCTCGATTTGTTTGGGCTGCGATTCGTCGACACGCAAGACGTGCCGCTCATGTCTGCACTGGAGACGCGTCGTTTGGATGCCACACATCGACTGCCGCTCATATCTGAGATGCCTGGGGAGCCACCGCCAAAGGATATGCGGACCATTGCAGGCTATCGTGCATGGCGCAGTTATCGACAGCGTATGCAAAAAGTTGCTCGGTGGGCTCAGATAGGCTATGTCAATCGCTTGCGGTGTGCTCGGACGCCGATATATGGGCAAGAGCTATTGAGAACTGTCCAAGGGTGTCACCGTCCCATCCTGCCGCTGTCCGCTGTCGATCTCAAGACCACGTTCTTGGACACGGTGACCACCGTGAACACCATGGTGAAATCGTATGAACAACGCACGGAGCAAGTGTCGGGCGTCATTGACAAGTTTGCGTTTGCTACTCCGCCTGTCGTTGCGCTGGATCTTCCCCGCCTGGCGCTTACTGGATGCGAAGAGGCGATCATGTCTTGTCCGCCCACGTTCGACGATGTCTTGCACCGTTCCAGCGTCAAACGTCAGATTGCGTTTCCTGACCCGTCGTTGTTGCAATACGACTGTGGCAAGCTCCAAGAGCTGAGTCGATTGCTGCGGCAGAGAAAGGCGGAGGGTCACCGGATATTGATCTTTACGCAGATGACGCGCGTGTTGGACATTCTCGAGATATTTCTCAACTTCCACGGGTATCTCTATCTCCGGCTGGATGGTGCGACGAAGATCGAGGATAGGCAGTACATCACGGAGCGGTTCAATGCGGATGCGAGGGTCTTTTGTTTCATTTCGTCTTCTCGGTCTGGCGGCGTTGGTATCAAGTGCGTCCTTGCATCTTCTTATATTCCTTGGTATTGATTGGATCTGTAGTCTGACTGGCGCGGATACGGTCATATTTTACGACAGCGATTTTAATCCTCAGATGGATAGACAGTGCGAGGACCGGTGAGACAGTTCGTTCTTGGCACGCACACAGCTCATTGCTGACCCGGTCTGACCTGCTTAGTGCCCACCGCATCGGACAGATCCGCGACGTACACATCTACCGGTTCATATCCTCACACACGGTGGAGGAAGCGATGCTCATGAAGGCAAACCAAAAGCGATCGTTGGATGACATCGTCATCCAAAAAGGGGAGTTTGACTGGCGGACGTTGTTCGAGGACGACGGCGCGTTGACGAGGGCGCTCGGGGAGTTTGAGGATTCCGAGGATGCACAGGCTGCTGTCATGGCTGCGAGGGAAGAAGACGTGCTCGAGGGTGCCGATCAAGCCGATTTTGGCGCCGAGGAGATGACGGAACCGCGCGGGGAGACCGAGAGCGGTGTCGGTGTGCATGTCGAGGGTGAGGCGGAGGTGGAGGTGGAGGAAGGCGAGCACGATGACGACGGGGAAGAGGGCGTGTCGGACTATATGATTCAATTTGTGTGGACGGACTGGGATTTCTTCCGAGATTGGCGGCTGTAGCGTTACATGTTGATTTGTTTGTTTGTTTCTTGGTCTTTTTTTCTTGATCCTTTTTTTTTTTTTGGATTTCATATCACCGCTCTGGCGCCGTGTGTGTTTGAACGCTCGATGGCATGATGGCTTGGTTGGACGCAAGACATCTTAGGTTAGATATTCTATTGCTACATTATATGACTTGTTATCTTGTGCAGATTGTGTATTACACACCTCAGTGTTTGTGATCTACGCAACCTTGTCAGTGATTCGCCAAGTTCGTTCATGGAAGATTCTGAGCATTCAAGCTGAGTTGTCACGTGGTGTACGATTTACATTTTACCACTTCGCACCCTTGTCGGACGGCAAGGCATTCATTCATGTCCTTGCTCACCTTTCTGGGTCTAAGACAGCCAAAGTACAACCGGACACCGCTCACCCTCGCTGACGTCCTCCACCGCACCCTCGTCACCGGACTCGCCGCACTCAGCATATATGGCGTCTACCTAGGCTACTCCGTTCACGACCACGTCATGACCAAAGGCAAAGGTGCGTTTCGCCCCTCGTCGGTCCAGTTCCCGATTGCTAACCCTCGTTCTCCACATCCGCAGAGGTGTGTGTCGTCTGTTTTTCATCGCGGCGTGCAGACCGGAACTGAGGCCCCGATGATCATGTATTGAGGCGCTCGCGCTGAGAGAGACCGAAGCGACGGCACGCGAAGAGGTACAGGTAACGTCGACTTTTTCTTTTCTTTTCTTGCCATCGCAACGGAACGCGCTGAACGCGAGAAAAAAGGCTGCCGAGGAGGCTCGAGAACAGTCCTTGGCCGAGGCCGCTCAAGCTGCACTCCCG
This sequence comes from Xerocomellus intermedius, assembly GCA_038090955.1. Taxonomy (NCBI): domain Eukaryota; kingdom Fungi; phylum Basidiomycota; class Agaricomycetes; order Boletales; family Boletaceae; genus Xerocomellus; species Xerocomellus intermedius. Next base: position 20,155 of record JBBPNP010000281.1, read on the forward strand.
AAGCGGTCATAGGGACGTGGGGCACGTTGCACCGGTATGCTCCGAGGTGAGTGTCAAGTTTCTAGATGAGTCCAACGGCCGGTTTTCGCCGTTCTCTCGCCCTTGTCTCGGTATCTGACACCAGTGACATAGGGCAGCTTTATTCCTGACGACGTGCGAATCGTCAATATTTCAATGCGGCCAGGGACCCGGGTTCGCGACAATGATACCACACGTCGCGCGTTACAAGGCACATGTAGAATCTCGGGCTTTCCACAAAAATATATTCATCTCAAGCCAAACACATAAGATTAACAATAATATCAATGTTCCTCTGGTCAGGGCAAAGCGCAGAGGAAGGGTGTGCTAGGGTCATGTCTGGATTGAAAGGAGGGACCTCATGACGGTGCAACCGCAGACGTCCCGACGTCATACAGCAATCTCGGAGACGAATTTATGGCAAGAACGGTGCGTCGGAGGAACGAAAACAATGCAGCAGCACGGTACCGTTGTCGTTGTCCAAGATAGGGTAGATGTCTCCGGGTGCTCTATGGGAGTCCCATGCATATTTAGGATGCGGGTTGCATGGCGGACAGTGTTTCTCATCCTCGATACCAGTGAGAGCTCGATAGTGAGCAACTCGGATAAGCTGAAGAGTTAATCTGAGATGGCAGGATCCTGCCCTGCCTAAGGAGCGAGAATTCCGTGGTCACAAGCGACTGTTCAAAAGGCATGCGATGAAAGACGTTCTCAACTGGTCCATAATGTTCGTACCTTCGCTCCGTGGGAGGCAGATGTTCCAGCGAACGCTTTCGACTGCGGAAATAACTCGCACCGGTGACCCACAGTGCATCGGAAAATCACAAGCTGAAGGACATGGTACTGCATGTAACGATTGAAAACATCATAACAAAGAGTGTAAAAGTCATTACGTTTCCCCCCAAGAAGCATTGGGGTTGAAAGAGGAGTCCAAGATCACACTTATGGCAATGACAACCACAATCTGAGGAGCGCGGCGGATTTGGGTGTTCCTAGCCCAGTGACAGGGTCCCATCCCACGGTTGCGTTGAAGCCGGGGGTATTGCAGCCAGGATTGCTGCCTTCAGTAATGTCGTTGAATGCGCAGGCGAACTCGGGGGAGTAAATCTAGAAAGGAGAGGGAGAGATGGTAAGTACTTTTTCATTGATCCTGCCAGTGATCATGAAGAAATTTACCGTCGGGTTGATGAAACCGATAGGCCCTTTGCCAATGGCAAGGCGGGCATCGTTGATCATCGTGAAGATTGCTCCAACGACTGGAGAAGAGCACGACGTTCCGTAGACGAGAATGAATTGACCATCGACCTACGGATCGAACAGAAGTCTGTAAACACAAAGCTACAAGAACAAGTCTGTTCACATACGGCAACAACATAATTTGCCCCGTTGGCTGAAATATCGGGGAATCCCCGAGACTGAAACACTTCGTTAGCATGCGACGCTGCGGGCCTGAGACACGAGAAAAAACTCACCGCTCCGGTCGAGTTCCAGATCGTCGAGGGATAGTTTGGGTAGTAATTCGACAAGTAATAGCCCACGGCATCCTTCTGGTACTCAGGCATCGCGAAATAGTTGCTGAATCCACCTCCAGAGTATATCTTCTCCATACATGCCATCTCAGGCTCAGGCTCGAATACGCTTGCGCTCGGCTTCACCATCGTAGCACCGACAGATGTGACATACGGGCAAGTCCCAGGGAAGCTGGGGTTGAAGATCTCCCCACCGGTGGGTTTTGTGCCTGACAGTCTGTGATAAGATAGCTGTCCAGTATGACATCAAGAGATCAGTCCTCACCGTTGGGATCCAGACAAAGGCCATGGATTCCCGCCACACCAGAATCCCCGGAGGCGTACAGAAACGTGACACCCATAAGTCCGAGCTTCGCATACTCGTCGCACTGCCGCTTGGCGTAGAACGGGCTGAGATCAGCCTCATTGTATCCGTACGATGTCGAGATCACATATGCGGGCTTCACGGTCCCACAATCCTTGGGACCTTTTAGTTTGTAAGATTAAGATGAACAGCCTGAAGATAGATAGACATGCCTGTGTAACCACCAGGTTCGGTGTCCGGATAAGTAGCATCTACGTTGGGATCGTCACCGCCATCGAAGGTACAATAGCTGCCATCGATGGCGTCGAGGAAATCATTGAACGATGCACCTACCCAGCCGTGTCTGTTAGATATCAGAGATAATATATGGGGGCACAATCCCACCCTCTTCCATGTCACCAGTCTGGTAGAGCGTCACCGTTTGCTCTCCAGTGACCAACGACATGCTGTATTGCAAGTCCAGGTCTGACTCCCCATTCTTGCTGGTGTTCTGGTATGTGGTCTGCACATAACCTACAAATGAGATATTGAAGTCTACACGTGCCTCGGTCCGGAAAACGTGCTTACCACCGTCGATCGAAACCACACAAGGTTCCTTGCCAATAAGGTCAGTGGAGTAGTTCTGAGCGAACATCTCCAGATCACTCTGCAGGAAAGCCTGTGGCGTATATTCCACTACAACCCAACAACCAACAAACCACATATGAGCACAAATCGGATACATTTATGGAAGCATCACTGACCGATACCGTAGCTGTTCTTGTCTGCAGCAACAGGCTTATAGAAAAGACCATAGAGCTTTCGGAGACATTTCGGAGTGATATACTGATCACAATACTGCCCATCTTGAACGGTCCCCGTGACCGTATCAAGAAGCTTTCGGCCCATGCCAACTTCCGGTTGTCCGACAATATGAGCCGGGGATGCACTCGCACCATCGGACCGGCGTGTCAACTTAGTGTCGAAGTGCACAGAAGGAAGTACGAAGTCGACATGAGGCTGGACGAGCTCGGGAAGGTGGTATACCTCACAAGCTTGTTATCCTCGTATCAGGCTATCCGCTCTCAACCAACATTTTGACTCACCCACGTGCTCTTTGCCAGAGATGTGTGTGTACACGTTGTACTCGGTATGCATCAGCTGTTCGACTTCCTCGACAGTCGCATCCACTTGGATCCATCCCTTGGTGCGACCCAGTACAATGCGCTCCTCGCCGATTCCGCTCTCGATCAGCCAACCACGGACAGTGTCGACCGTCTCGTCGCTCGGTGCAAACGTACGTGCAATGTCTCCTGCGGTCCAATGTTTACCATAGCTTGGAGATTTGGGGTGAGACACGTCATTGAGGTAGACTCCAACGTCTTCGATGTTTCTCTGTCTCAATGCGAACCGCAAGGGAATGGTCGAGGGTGCATCGTGGCGTCTCGTCCGACTCCAATCCGTGGGAAGGTGAGTGCGCTTTTCGTGAACACGATAGGGACTCGGAAAGGGTTCTGCACCTGAGAGCAGAGCAAGGGTGAGGCCAACAAGCGAAATAAATGACGAAGAGCGCATCGCAGGCCAGACCTTAGGCGGTGCACCAGCTGCTAAGCGGAAAGATGTGAAGTATGATATTTTATAAAGAAAGTGCTACCTTCCGGACGGAGGTTCGGATAATGTCCTGTATCAAGGAACAAGGTCAAGGCTTGGTGAAGGGGGTGAAGAAGGGAATCGAGATACTTATCATGTACCGCATGCGCCCAAGAGCCCAGTGGGATGCATACCATATTTATGTCTGAGACAAGCCCCTTTGCGACGTGTTGCAACCTAATCATCTCACCTGAGTCGATCAATCAGTTCCAGACATCCTGATTGTTGGATGGGTCACAGATCCCTCCCGGACAGCAAGAAAAGTTGTCACCAAAACGCCGCGCAGACAGCAGAAAACCCTGGAAGCATTTCACTCAGACAGCATACCTGAAGAGTAAACCAGTGCCACTGCATAATGAATTGATCACATCGGCAACATCGTTACTTCATCATGGTCTGAGGTTGACACTGACAAGCCTTGAACGCTTGACGCACGTCCAGCAATATATAAGTATTGACTTTGCCAAAAAAAAAGTACCAGAACAGTTGCACCTATTTTCCGATGACAAAAATCTTGAACTTTGACAGAATTCCCCACGATGTACGAGTCTACGAGAGCCACCTGGTTGGCCCCCAGCGACGCACTGCCAACTGGAGTAAGTACAGTGAGCTTGCACAAGGTTCACGGTCGGGCACGACAACCTAGCATACCATAACTTTCATCAACAAAAGACAACAGACACGCATGCAAAGGCGGCCACAAACGAACATATCCGAGGAGAACAGAGTATTCCACTCGCCATCTGGTCACCAAACGGCAGGCGACCTTAGCTCTATCCTAGACAAACGGAAGCTCATGCCCCAGAACGCTTCTTTCGTGAGATCAGATAACGGTTTGCGCATCTCAGGACGAAAATGATTGCCATATGATTGCCGCCAAGCGAATAGGATGCACCCAGTAGCATCGCTAAGCGCGTTTGACCAACTTCCTTGCGTTATTTGGTGAGGATCCAACGGCGCGGGCAAGAAGCAAGCTGAGACCATCATCAATGATTGTAAACCCAACGGAGCTGATGTGGTCGAAGAGACCGTCGACACACACGCGACAAAGTCCTGTGAATCGAACCCCCACTTTAAACAAACACTCAAGGAGTCGACAGTTAAGCACAATTTTTGAGCTCACGTCTATCATAAAGACGCCCAGCCAGCCCGGGGATGAGAGTATTCCGGAAGAGGTCGCTGCCACACGCGACCGAATCCTGCGATAATAAATCCTGCTTCGAATGTCCGCACACGTAGCTCAGGTTAAGTAATCCCAGGGCATCGTTGGGACTCACGTCAAGTTGATCGAAAAAAACCGGCAATTCTGGGGCCTAATCTGATAAGTGGCTGCCGAGGATGGGATAATCTCCTGGAATTGCGGCACGGCGATGTCAGAGAGGGGTGACGGAGGCGTGCGTGTCTTGTACAGATGCATTTCAATTCGCTGCAGCTCCGTGCTGTGAACCCACCTAGATTTCAGGTGACCCCCAGTCCGGAATGCTGACCCCTTGCGCTCGTGTGAGTCATGACCAACTTGAACTCGGAGCTTGAGTCCGTGACATCTGCTCTTATGTACTGGCTGAGTGAGAGCTGTGTGGCAGCGGCTCCAAACTTGGTGTGACACCCCGCTGCGCCTGACGCGATACCTGATTCCATCGGCAGTGAGCGCTCAAGCTAACCGCGCACGTTCACAGGACCGCTGCGAACAAGGTATCTGGGTGCCAACCTGGCGAATCAAAGCATTGACGTGGATGGTAACGCGAGGGCCAGCTTGGGGGTCATTTGTTGGTATGGGTGGCAGTGGCTCAAAGACCCTTGCCCTTAATGAGTCTCCAAGTTTGACGCCAAGAGCACGGCCACATGATCGGACGGATTTGTTTTACTTCCGTCCTGTACCTTTCCAAGTCATGCATAGGGAGGCCTCTTCATACCAAGTCAGGTCGACGCTCCAACCGTCCATCATTCACCGTGATATTTGTGGAGAGCCGCAACAACGTTGACTCGACACATGCCTTTCTTGGCGTACAGGTTTTCTCCGGTATATATACTTATATATCTTCCCATCGCGAAGCACGCAACGTAGCACATTCAACACCTCTTCTCATTCACGGCTCCAACGACTTGCGGTTTCCGCAAGGTAGACAGCATCAGACTAGTATTTTCGACCGTACGACATACGATGAGCTCCATACGCACGTACCCACCCCCCCGTGCGTTTACTATGAGCCTTCTCCAAAGTCACCGTTGCTCACCGCATCATCTTCTCCAGAACCACACAGAATCATGACCTCCACTGCGCGAGCTCGCACGGAGCCCGCCCATGGTGGATTCATGAGGTCGGTGATGCGGTATCACGATGAGGATGACTTAGACGAAGGGATAATGATATTCAACCAACCCGAGAAGAAAAGTTTGTCGTGTCCTGCATGTTTAAACGAACGATCTTGCTTAACCTTTGGTTCAGTCACACAGGAGGAGCAAGACGAAATGGATGAAAAGGCGCGAAAACGGGCAATGAAGAACCTCGTCAACTCCTGGCAGGAAAGACTTCAGTTAATCAGTGTCATCGTGAGTTCTGGCATTTTATGTTGTTGTACGTAGTCTGAGGATCTCCGTGTTTTTAGACTACTTTTTTTGCATCGACAGAAGCGGCCATGCTGGTGAATACGAAACCGAGTAGTGGCGATTGGGAAAACAACGTCTTACAGGCATCGAACGCCAGTCTCCTTGGGGCATTGATTGTGCACGTTTATGCCGGTACGTACTATATCTCTAAGTAAGTGGTTTGTAATAATCTCACGCGCACCTTCGTATGTAGCCGTCCTCTCATTTTTGGGTGCATTCCTCTTAATCAGGTATAAACTGAAAGAGGCTACACGCGAAGAGTTGATTGCGGAGGGCATCAAATTGGTAAACTCGCCTCTTTGGGGATCCATAATCAAGGACGTCGAGCGGGATCCCATCGATCAGGGGCTACAACAACCCTTTACGAACAATGATGCCGAACCAACGGCGGCGTCGGCACCGAAGCGGGACCAGAGGAAAGGCTCGTATCCAGTGGAACCCCCCATTATTTCGACCCATCCCCATATTGAGCAAGTTGGTCCATTCATGTCGTCGAGTGTATCGTCTCATCTCTTGAGTCGGACCCACGCGCTTTGCGTCTTCCTTGCTGCAGTAGGCTTCATACTTGCTATTGTCGGTATCATTTGTTACGCCTGGGCCTCGCAGCCGAGAGCAGTCAGCATATTCGCATCTACGTGCTTGGGTGGAGCTGTACTTGCTATGGTTGTTTTGCTCATCTGACCCTCCCCCCTCTTGCCCAGCGACTCCGTAACGTCGCCTCTCAATCAGGTGACTAAAGTTACTTGATTCTCTATTCCCGGTAGAGATCATCCTTCCCTACACGTGTATATCCAAGATTTCATCCTAATCACGGACACACCTTGCACAAATGGACTGATCGTAGTTGTATATCCTACCGATTGATAGTATGTCATGGATTGCTTATATAAAGAGTGGTTCTTGAGTCATCCATTTGTAAGAACTGGACGATGACGCGTGACGTGTGACGGATCGAAAGCAATTTCAGGCTGCCCCGTGGGGGGCTGCGAAGGCACGGAAGTGCTACCCCGGAGAAATAGGCTGACAAACATTTGGATGGTGATCACAGTTGAGATCTACAGTATTTTCTGATTGGAGCAGTCTGACGGCCTCCGCCGGCTCGGTCTACCGTCTCTTGACTGAGGAGTTTCATGCGAGTGGCGGCGCCCTTCATAGTTGGCTGGTCCTGCAAAAACATTACCTCAAACTGGTTACCTCATATCATCAAAGGCGGCCATGGCACGGAACTTGTCAGTCACGAATTGTCACGGGGCCGCGTGCTGAAGCAGTCCCGCCGTCCTGTAAGTAGCCATCACGCATGATGGTCCGGATGGCGGCCACTGGAAATTCAGAGCCCGCTTTCGTTGCCTCGTGGTCACAAGCTAATTTTTCTATCTCAGCGAAAAGAGCACAGAATCATTTCGTTCACTTCGCAGTGTCAAGAAATACTTCAAACATGATTTTGTATTCTAGAAGAAAATTAATCGTTCAAGTGGTGGTTTTGAGAGGTAACCAGGTTCGTGGTGTAGTTCTGGTAAGCGATAAGTACGGCGCGCCGGGGGTCGCTTCAACATTGCGGCCTGGTGTCTCACACATTGTATGGCTGTTCCTGTCATGTAATGGCGGCATGGAACAGATCCGTCGATGATGGCATGGTCACTCCTCCGAGTCCGCCCGGTTATTCAGGGTAAGCATTCGACTCATCATGGACTAGCATATAAGTTCTTTGCCATCGCGGGCCCTTGCAGAACTCGACCCTCATACATACTCCCAGTGTTTTAAGTCCGCGACTTAAAGGACCTGCAGCAAGTTACAGCTCTGACTCGGACAGAACCGACTTGCCTCATGCATCCCGAGAAGAGCTCCCTATCTATCCGACTGACCGAACCGGTCGTCCCCCTCCAAAGCATACCAGGGCGCGCATCCCATCATCATGACAGCGATATGCTGCCGCCAGCCATCGTCCGTGGTCTCCTCACCCTCAAGCTCGCAAAGCCCACCAAGGTGTCGAGCATCGAGATCGAGCTGCAGGCCAAAGCGACTACTCGCTTTGCAAAAGGTAAAGTCCCCTTGCCCCTTAATCACGTGCATACTGTACCGTTAATCAGAAGATCACAGGTGCAGGGCCTAGTCGCATTGACGTCACAGAACAGTACAAAGTCCATTCTGCATCATCGGTGGTGTTCAAAGCGGCTCCCCGGGCCGTGCCCCAGGAACGGCGGCGGGCCACATCTACGAGACCCAGAGTGCAGTTTTTTGATGACCTTACTGGGCCCAATGCACGACATGGTACCCGCCTTAGCGGGGTTGGCAGTGGACACTGGCAGGCACCATCGGATCCCTATTCGGTCACCCGTAGTGCCAGTCTCGACCCTCTGTCTCCAAGGGTCAGGCACTGGCAACGGCTTACTAGTTCCCGGGCCGATGACCTGGAAATCGGTGATGGCAGTCTTCAGCGGAGTCCAATATTAATTGACCCCGCGCCACCGTATCCCAGTCCAGCTGGTCAGTATTCCTTCCTCAGTGTCGATTCGAACGTGGCAGGCAGATCACAATCTGTCGCTAGCAGTTCAAGAATCACGGGACCGCAGAGTCAGTACTTCATTCCCCATTTGGACCAAGACGAATGTTGAGCATGTGACTCAGGTTCTCACATTCTATCCCGAAGCCCGTATGGCTCACCGGCATCCAGTGTGCACTCAATACCCGACATTTCACCGTCGCGCACGCCTAGCATTGAAGAAGCTTCGGAAAACGAAAGCGATGGTTTCGACACCTCGGCTACGCGTCCTGACAGCCTCGCGTATTATGGGCTATCCCGCATTGCGACTGGCTCTTCAGGTCGCAGCCCAGAACAGGGCAGGAGCAGGTCGCATTCGCGCTTTTCATTTGGAAAAGTAGTGCACGTCTTTGAAGCGGTGAAAGACCGTGTGCGATCTCGGTCAGATGAACAAGAAGAACGTGGACGATCGTTGACGAAGGGGAAAGGCAAGGCCCAAGTTCGCACCCATGGCGTGGGGCATGCGCTGCCTCAAATTGCAGTTGCTGAGCATTCGGTGGCCGATGGTGCGAATGACCAGAGCGGTGATGGCTGGGTCATGTTCCCGGATGGTGCGTTGCTGACATATTCTCTCGCATGCCACGATGTAATCCACACTGCAGGGACGTACATATATCCGGTATTTTTCACGATCCCAAATAACTCGCCGCCAACGATGAAGGCTGATTATGGATCGTTGGTATGGAATATCAAAGCTGAGGTCAAGCATCCCAGTGCGTTCAAGTCGAAGATGACCGCACAAAAGGAGGTCATTGTTGTATGTGTACCAAAGGACGATGATTCAGAGGAGGTAGAGGGGATCGACTTGCAGCGACAATGGGACGGTCAGTTGCAGTACCGTGTCCAAATGGCGGGCCGCAGTGTCCCTGTTGGCGGGAAAATACCGTTTCAGATTACATTAATGCCCTTGGAAAAAGTCAAAGTACACTCCATATTGGTATATCTGGATGGTGAGTAAATCGTGAAGAGGAGTGAACTTGGCTGACCCCTGACAATTTCAAGAGCGGACAGAGTACTATACGCGAGCCCAGTCACGAGCACGGTCGGATGCCATACGACGGTCCACTTTACTGGCCATCAGACACAACAATTCTGATGGACGATATAGCGAGCCCATTTTACCATTGGTGTCGGATAAGCCAGATGCATTCCGCAAGTCCCCGTTGTATCGCTTCTTGAGGCCTGGGGAAGACGAAAGTGAAGTAACATCTTCCTTCATGGGACCAGGGCCATGGACGATCGACCACCAATTGAGAGTACCCGACTCTTGTTCGATTCTACATCCCTCAAACCGAACCAAGGGTAGCAATGTCATGGTTAATCATACACTCAAGTTAATCTTGAGAGTGGAAAAGGAGGAAGGAACCGTGACGACTGGGAGGAAGTCGTACGATATCGTGATACACATACCCATACAAATCTTGTCGGTAAGTTTCGTGTGTCTTCAACATTGCTTCTCGTATTCATCCGCCACTTTTTCTTGTAGTGCCGCTGCACATTGGAATGGACGTCTCTTCCCTGCTATGACGAGGTGCTGCGGTCGGGGGGCGACTCCCTGGAAGACATATCGACGTGTCCGTGTCGTACTCGCCGCCGAGCGAAAGCGCGAACACATTCCCATACAGCCGACACACTCTCACTCCCGGAACGTGATACGTCTCCCCCAAGAACGAACTCGAATGCGTCGGGAGCGCTGGACAGATTTCCGTCAGACTCGCTCGCCAGCCGCACCCATTTGCATGAACAATTGATATCTGGTTTGGTGAGCGAAAGGGGAGAAGCACCACCTTCATATGAACGTTTTGGGGCTGTTTATGTATAGCTCATATCATGCCTGTTGACCCATCGTGATCACAGAGGCATGGTAACCACACCTCAGACAAGTTGCCGCCGACGTCCAAGTTATACCACTGGTCATATTACACCTCATAACTACATAGCGTTAATACCATAATGTGAATGTTTTTGAGCCTCGAAGATGAGAATGACATTGCCGAGCTGCTCTGTCTCACCTAATCAGATTGTCATGTTCAGCCCCTCGGCGAATGACCTGTACATACATAAAGTCACACGGCGAAACGATCGAAGAGTTCTCTCTCCGAGTCTGGAATTGACTGAACTAAATCCTAGTCGTTCGCAAGAGAAAGAACTAGGAGTACATGGGCGACTAGCTACTGTTACGTGGTCTACGACTAGTCGTATCCATCGTATCATCACAGTGCCCGGCTCGAAGACCATGTTGCTGGACGGGAAATGGATGTTTACGTAAAACGCCTTTAAATTTGTTAAACAGTAGTAAACAACCCGGAAGAAATATTTCGAGTCCGGACAGCAAGTTAACAAGCAACGCGAGCATGACTTCCTTTCCTCTGGTCGCTCCGCTGTTCCCAGCAGGGAAGGAGCCACTTCCTCCAGGCATCACCGAGGAAGACCGCGCACAATTCTTGCAAGCCAAAAAATACCAGGCATGGATATCCTCTGGCATGGAGTCATGTGCAGCCAAGACAGTCATCGCCGGTATCGGTGGTGAGTGCACGCACCGTCTCGCACTCATTACGATGGTGTACACGAATTTAGGTTCATTATCCTCTTTCTCTCCGTAGGTCTCGGTATCGGCGCCTTCTTCTCCCTCATGTCTTCGTCCTTCGCGTATGAGGATCCGTATTTACGCGCGCAATCACAAGCGGCTATGAGCAATACCCAAAAGGCGCGCGAGATTTTCAAGGACATGGGAAAAGGGATGTGGAGAAGCGGTAAAGGATTTGGAAAAGTTGGGGCACTGTTTGCAGGCATCGAGTGCGTCATAGAAGGGGCAAGTTGTTCATGTCATGGTCTCGAATGGATGCTGAGGCTATCCCTTTTAGTATCGGGCAAAGAATGACATGGTAAATCCAGTGGCTGCCGGTTTCGTAGCGGGTGGCATTCTCGCACGACATTCGGGACCCAGGGCCGTCTTGGGAGGTGGCCTGGCATTTGCAGCGTTTTCTGCCGCAATAGATTTGTTCCTCCGTCGAGAACCTGCAGAGTAAGCATAACAACACTTTTTGTTGTTTGAAAGTATCTTATAACCGTATCTTAGCGATGACTAACTCTATGTTAGCGGTCATACTAGTATAACTTATTCCCAGCTGTCGGACCCGTTGCCAACACACTAGAGCATTGTATTTATGCCATTTATACCATCTTAATGCAATCCATGACATTCCAGCTCAGATCAAGTTCCGTTGAACGTTCGCCGATGACATGCTGGTAATATGACTGACCCTTCTTACTCCCTCAAATATTTGGGAGAACTTATCGATGCTATATCTTTAGCCCAGTGAATCGAAAACGCCGACCAGAAGCCCAAGTCCAATGACATAATAACGGTTGTATATACAATGCTCGAAGAGTACCCCGCTAAGTCTAAGGCAGCAACGACCACAGCGCGAGAAGCTTGGGGAAATTGGGCGTCCCCAGACCAGTAACAGGGTCCCATCCATGGGTCGCATTGTAACCCGCCGTACCGCAACCGGGATTCGTGCCCTCGGTGATATCGTTGAATGCGCCAGCAAACTCGGAGGAGTAGATCTAGAGAGTAGAGCGAGAGCTGGTAAGTACTCTTTCATCGATCCTGCCAGTAATCACGAAGTTTACCGTCGGGTTGACGAAACCGATGGGCCCTTTTCCAATGGCAAGGCGGGCATCGTTGATCATCGTGAAGATCGCTCCAACGACTGGAGTAGAGCACGACGTTCCGTAGTCGAGAATGAATTGACTATCGACCTACGGATCGAACAGAAGTCTGTAAACACAAAGCTACAAGAACAAGTCTGTTCACATACGGCAACAACATAATTTGCCCCGTTGGCCGAAATATCGGGGAATCCCCGAGACTGAAACACTTCGTTAGCATGCGACGCTGCGGGCCTGAGACACGAGAAAGACCCCACCATTCCAGTCGAGTTCCAGATCGTCGAGGGATAGTTTGGGTAGTAATTCGACAAGTAATAGTCCACGGCATCCTTCTGGTACTCGGGCATCGCGAAATAGTTGCTGAATCCACCTCCAGAGTATATCGTCTCCATACATGCCATCTCAGGCTCAGGCTCGAATACGCTTGCGTTCGGCTTCACCATCGTAGCACCGACAGATGTGACGTATGGGCAAGTCCCAGGGAAGCTGGGGTTGAAGATCTCCCCACCGGTGGTTTGAGTGCCTGGTAGGCCGTGATAAGATAGCCGTCCAGTACGACATCAAGAAAGTCCTACCATTAGGATTCAGACATAGGGCATCGTCCCAGGCGCCCCCCGCCACACCAACATCTCCGGAGCTGTACAGAAACGTGACACCCATAAGTCCGAGCTTCGCATACTCGTCGCACTGCCGCTTGGCGTAGAACGGGCTGAGATCAGCCTCATTGTAATCGTACGATGTCGAGATCACATATGCGGGCTTCACGGTCCCGCAATCGTGACCTTTCAGTTTGTAAGATTAAGATGAACAGCCTGAAGATAGATAGACATGCCTGTGTAACCACCAGGTTCGGTGTCCGGATAAGTAGAATCTTCGCTGGGATCGTCACCTCCCTCGAAGGTACAATAGCTGCCGTCGATGGCGTCGAGGAAATTGTTGAAGCTTGCACCTACCCAGCCAAGTCTGTTAGATATCCGTGATGATGTATGGGAGCACAATCCCACCCTCTTCCATGTCACCAGTCTGGTAGAGCGTCACCGTTTGCTCTCCAGTGACCAACGACATGCCGTATTGCAAGTCCAGGTCTGACTCCCCGTTGTTATCAAGGCTCTGGTTTGTAGTCTGTGCATAGCCTACGAATGAGATATTAGCATCTACACGTGCCTCGGACTGGAAAACAGGTGCCTACCACCGTCGATCGAAACCAAATAAGGTTCCTTGCCAATAAGGTCACTGGAGTAGTTCTGAGCAAACATCTCCAGATCGCTCTGCAGGAAAGCCTGTGGCGTATATTCCACTGTAACCAACAAACCACACATGAGCACAGATAGATAATGTTCGTGGAAACGTCCACTGACCGACACCGTAGCTGTTCTTGTCTGTAGCAACAGGCTCATAGGAAAGACCATAGAGCGTCCGGAGACATTTCGGAGTGGTGTACTGATCACAGTCCTGCCCATTAACGACCCCCGAGCCCGAACCAGCCGTCTTCGGGGCGATACCAGCTCGCGGTGGTCCGACATCACGAGCCGGAGATGTAGTTTCCCCACCAGACCGACGGGTCAGCTTAGCGTCGAAGTGCACAGAAGGAAGTGCGAAGTCGACATGAGGCTGGACGAGCTCGGGAAGGTGGTATACCTCACAAGCTTGTTATCCTCGTATCAGGCTATCCGCTCTCAACCAACATTTTGACTCACCCACGTGCTCTTTGCCAGAGATGT
>JBBPNP010000282.1:0-34093 GCA_038090955.1 Xerocomellus intermedius
CCATTGTAAGGCAGCGTCCAACCTTTGAACCTCCCCGTCATCGTCAAGGTCATTCTCGACGGTTTGGGAGATCTCCTTCGGTTGGATGAGCTCGAGCTTCGCAGTACTGCCGAGTGCAAGGACCGCTGCATGGTATGCATAGCTATCCGCCAGGGCAACATCCAGCACTTGGAAAAGGAGTGACTACGTTGCCTCTGCAAGCGAGCTTTAAGAGCAATGCCGAGACTGAGTAATGTGAATGGATGATCCGGGTGACCACGAGGGCGGAGACGAAGCACATCCTGATACAGATTGATTGGTACGTCGAGATCGGGGGACGAATCGTTCACTCGGCAGTGAATCAATTTGGCAGTGGCTAGGTTAAACAGGACAGTGGCGCGACTGGTGTGGGTTGGTGAACACATATCTTGAACATGTTCGAAATATCTGATAGATTCATCGAGATCTTGCTGTTGCTGAAGTTCGCGATAACGAATGAGCGCATGGTGTCCCCTATCCGTCAATTCTCCTAGCCGGCTCATCTCCTCTGACCCTGGTAGCTAATGACACAAGGTAAGTATATGTTCAACGTGGAGTTAACACAATCAGCTCACATTTGAGGCAGCTGCATATTCGTTCCGAGAAGCCCGACGTTCGATCTCGATTTCAAAAGAAGAGCGTGAGGAGTCACCCTCCCCATCGCTTTGTTCGACAGATCTGATAACTTCGCGATGGTGTTTAGGCCCCCGGAGCAAAAGGAAGTGGTGTCACTCACCTTCAAATTGTCCGTTGCGGTCAAGCAACTTGCCAACAGTGGTTTCGATCTTGCGAAGAGCCTCTCCATCCCCCAGTGTTGGTCCCAATTCGAACGATGCAAATACTGTGATAGATATCCTCGATGACCGATTCGAGGGTCTTGGACCTCATTGGGTAAATGGCAAGCGACATGAACAGGGAGATGACTCACAATACAATCTCGTCGTCCCACTCGACCACATCCTTGCGTACCGAAACGGGTTTGATCGAGGTTCGCTCGATCTCTTTTTCTCTTGTTACCGCAGCGTAGAACTCAACCGGGATACGCTTCAATTGTTTGACAACATCTGTGGCGCGAATGTCTGTCCCAGATATCAGCGATCGCGCAAATTCGTGGTAGAGAACTTACGAGTAATTATAATACATCCTGTTTCGTTCCCATCCGTCGACTCGGATGAATACTCTTCCGAATCCAGCTCATCCGCTCCCTCGGGATCACGAGCAGGATGCAGTATCTGTATCTGGGGGCTAAACTGTGGGGTAGAACCACCTGAATCATCTTCTCCCATGAACCCAACCTGGAACGGGAAGGAAAGAGCACGGGAAAGAAAACTAATGGGATTCATGAACATGAAAGGGCGAGATATGTGAGAGAGATGCTGGGTGCTTAAAATGTATCGGCGTCCTCTTTAAGCCAGCTTGAACTAGATACACAGCCCACACAACCGATTGTACTATTAGAAGCTCGAAGACTTGGATTCCGAGGCTGCACTGCCCTTCAGGCGTACAGCAAGTAACAGCATGGTATCTTCGCAAAGAAGCATAGGATAACGTGGCAGGGACTCGGACCGGGAGAGTCGTGACGCAGACAGCAACAACGCGGTCACGTGATGGAATGCAACGAACGCGTGACCCTACAGTCCTCCATCCAGATTCCACTCGACGTTGAAGTCGCCAAAAGGTATTGCTAAAGTGAACTCTGTTGTCGCAGGCTCGGTGCACCGTTTCAAAGCATGGCTCTGTATGAAACGCCATCCCGAATATGGCGCAGGATCGAGGACGAGAGAGAGCCATCGTCGCTGCCTTCGTTGCCCGAGTTCGAGCACTCTGTCGTACCCGGCGACACCGAATCTGATCAAATAACTACGGATGACGATAACGAGCTCCTACCCGTACATTCAACACCAGCAGCTGCGTCATCCCATAACGCCACTGCCACCATCCGTCTCCAGTCTAGCACATCCAGCACTGTCCGCTTTGCAACCTCGATTGCTCGCTCTGCCTCAGTAAAGTCGTCCGCATCAAGGTCTTTTGGTCGACTCCCTCAGAAAAGTTTTGACGTGAGCGCTATCACATCGCTCCCCCGTGATTTGGAGGACTCGGAGAACACCGACCCGGAGGACCCTCCGGAGAAAAGTACCAACAGTGTGCCGGAGGCGTACTTACCACCTCTAGAGAGTGACGAGGCCGAGGATATGTCCCTGGTGGATGCTCTAGAGTCGGTCAGTCGTGCTAGCTCCCCTCTATCACCAGAGCTGCCACCACCACAACCCACCCCGAAGAAGAATGGCCTGCCGTATGACTATTCTGTTTCTCTGCGCACCGAACCACAGGTGAGTCTCTTTCTTTCTTTAGATTTGTCGATCGATACAACATATCACGTCAGCCTTCGCCCATTGACAAGTATCGCAATGTCGCTTTGCGGCGGCCTCTTGCTCGTACTCGAACACCATCACTCTCGCGTTCAACGTCCTCCTCGGCGTCTTCTCCACCTAATTCCACCCCCAGGAGCAATCGTTCTATCCCATTGCCCAGAGACCCAGAGTCACCCATTCCAGGCATCCATCTCCCACTTCCTCGATCAGCAAGCGCCTCTCCGGCCGTCATCTCACTACCAAGTATGGTCATCCAACCACCCGATGAGTATCTCTCACGAACAAGTGACGAAGACCAGGATGTGTCTCCTCATGCATATGAGGAACAGGTTGAGAGCGAACCCGAGCGCGCCTCCAATACAGATGATGGCCACACATTAGATAGGGAACCCACGTTTTCGTCTGCGTCCTCTGATCCGAGTTATCCAATGGACCGTACAATCCAAGCCGCTCGTTCTCCGATCGCTCCATCGACTGCATTTTCCTCTCCTGCGCCATCAACAGCATTTACGCCAACTCCCGCCATCGCACCCCGTCCGCGCGCTCGGTTCAACATACCACCGCCTCCGCAAGAACTAGATACCCAAGAAGACATCGAGGTGGATTCGGAACCAGTCACACCCCACACACGCCGAAGATCATTCCTCCTCTCCGTCATCAACTCCACCGCCCGTCCCCGCATGAAAGTCGTTCCTACACCACATCCTCACCGACGTATGAGTGCACTTCCGGTCACGAGCGAAGTGGCAGAAGACGGACAAGCGACACCGGGGGCCGCGATGCACAAGGCCTTTGCGGGGATAACGCCCCGACCAAGGCGGGGTCGCATGTCACATCCCCTCGCGCAGACGTATGTGCCCGACGGCGATGCGTCAGAGGTTGGAGATGGTGACAAATTTGCCCCCTACGACGATGCTAGCGAAAGAGGGTCTGTCATTTCGGCCACGTCCTCGCACGATCTTGTGACCCACGTTCGCGCCAATACTTCTTACGACCCCGCCCTAGGTCTGGGCGAACGAGGCAAAATGGGTCGTTTCGATGCGCAAAAGTTGAATTCGTACTTGCACGGGCTCAACCGCCGTCTGCAAGAAGAGAACATCGACCTCATTGCGCGATTACAGAAATACGAAGAGGTTAAGCAGGGGCCGCGACTGAGCATGGAGAGTGCGGGGAGAGGGAGAGGGATCAGTACTGGGAGCGCGTTGGGTGATGTGGAAGAGGAATCTGGCACGGAGGGATGGGCTGAGGAAAGGCTTGAGCTGGAAGCTCTCATCCAGAAGATGACGGAGGACCTCGACCAATTGACGATGGAGAAAGATCAGGTAGCCAAGGACCTGGGAAAGGAACGCAGCGAGCGGGCTAGAGATAAGGAGCGGTGGCGGGAGCGGATGTCAGAGGTGGAGACAGGGGTATCGGAGATTGTCGGTGAGCTGGAGAGGAAGGTGGAAGAAGCGGAAGAAATGCACGCAGATGCTGTCGAAGAAATCAACAAGCTTAAGCGCGACGCGGACAAGGTTCGAGAACACCTGGAAACAGAGCGCGACCTCGCACTTGAGCGGGCTGCCAAAGCCGACAGTGCACTGGAAAGTGGCAAGGAGCTCGGTGGCGCCTTGAAGGATGCCAATGCCAAGATCAGTTCCCTCAGCAGCGACCTGCAAGCAGCCACAGCACACGTGAAAGAACTCGAAGAGGAGAGCACGGCGTTCCACCGGAAGGTCGGCAGACTTGAGAAAGAGCTGAAGGAAGAGAAGCTCTCCAATAAACTTGCCGAAGAGGATTTCCACACCCAGCTTAGCGAAATGGGCACCGAGGTCATGCGGGCCACAGCAAGAGTTTCCGAGCTGCAACGAGAACTCGCTGAACGCGACACCGACCTTGATCGTCTCGAGGGGGAGCTGGAAGTGAAGTCGGACAGGCTAGCCGAACTCCAGCGGTGCGCGGCGCAGAGCGACAAGGAGACCGCTGAAGAACTGCGATCGCTCAAGTCGTATATTGCCGAGCTGGAGGAGAGTACGGCGGAACGCGTCAAAGATCTTCAGGAACAGCTTGCACGTGCCCAGGATCACGTCGATCAGTACGAAGTAGAGGAAGAACATGCCAATGATCGGATGGAAAGGCTTGAGAAAGAAGCTGAGAGGGCGACGGAACTTGCTCGACAGATGGAGGAGGCATTGGAAGCCGCAGAGGAGAAGATGGGTTCAGACGAAGAGAGGATGGCTGACTTGCGAAGCAAACTAGCCGCGTTGGAACGCGAGCAAGAAAGGCAGCGAGACCTGGCGATCGCCAACCCACCAAGCAATCACGAAGCTGAGGAAGCTCTCGAGGAAGAACTGGACGAGGCCAACAAAGAGATTGCGAGGTTGTCCGCCCTTCTCCAGCAGTCCCCTGCTCGGCGAGCCATCGATAAGGCCAAAGATACGAGGATCGAGGCGTTGGAACGTGAAAAGGAGGAGTTGTTGGAGCGGGTCAGGGCTCTGAAAAGTAGCAACGTGGAGATGGCGACCCCACATAGGGTCGTCAACACCAGTGGCATTTCTCCGATCCACCGACATGTTCTGTCCATGAGTCTCAAGGCACCCAAGACGCCTGGAGCACCTCTTAGAGACGTACGTCGCCGACATCATTCCAAGTTCGAAATTGAGGTTTCACGACGATTTTGACAGCTTTCGTGGTTGAATGCGACTACTGCAGGTGATCCGAGCCCTCCGCCTCTGTTGGCGGAGATTGCAAGACTGCAGACGGAACTCGAGCTCGCAAACGACAGCATCGATCAGAAATTGGACGAACTGCAAGAAGCAGGTCTTGACGTCGTGGAGCTCACCAAGAACCTCGAGGATGCGCGTTCCACCATCGTGTCACTTGAGAACGAGAACGCGAGATTGCAGAGAAGAGAGGAAAGACGGCTTCGTCGACTCGAGAAGCTACGGTGCCAAATGTGTTTCGTGAAGATCGACCCTTCGAGACTGCAGCGAGCCTATGACGCCGATGAGAGGTATGAGACAGACATCCTCTGACAGTCATGCTGACGCTTTTGGATAGTTCTCTCTCTATGGACGTGTCGGGAGGCGACCTTTTGGCTGATCCACCCACCCCACTCATCAAAACGAGCGAGGGACTCCGCTTGGAGCTTCAGAACGTGAACGCACAATTGGACACCATGAAGAAACAATGGCAGGACGAAAAGCGCCAGCTCTTGGGCGAAAAGGCTGTTCTCCAGGACGCCGCGAATCGTATGAATATCGAAGTGCGGAATGCGAAACAAGAGGTAAGGAAAGCAGTCGAAGCGGAACGCGAGAGCCGCAGATCAAGAGCGGATACACAAGGGGTAGGAAACCACCTAGTGGATCTGTGGATGCGCTCACATCGTCTCGTTTGCAGGAGGCTGAGAAGGCGAAGGCGGTTATCGCTGATCTTGAAGCAGAGTTGCAGGCAGAACGGATGCGTCTCAGAAAAATGTCCACTGAACAAGACCGCCTACAACGCGAGATTGGAGAGGTTGTTCGACAGCTGCAGCGCACTGAAACGGTAATTATGATTATGAATATATTTCGATTCATCGATTGACGTCAAACCCAGGATATGGATGACGTTAAATATCAGTTGCAGAAGGCCAAGCAGGACAGTCACGAACTCGAGACCGAGCTCCGAGGTACGAGGACTGGTTTCCTTTGGGATCCTTACCTGAAATAATTCGCTACAGTGAACGCGAATGCGGAACACAAAGCACGCCTCTTGGAAGCCAAAGTGCGCGAAAACACGTCCACGATCGAGCAATTGCGACAAGAACGTTCCATTCTTGCGCGCGATCACAAAGACCTTCAACAACGATATGCCCAGGCCTCTGAGGTGGGTTTCTTTGAAACACTTTCTTCTTGTCACAGCCCTTGCCTGACGCTCAGACTTTCTTGCCAGCGGGCCCATAAGCTTCGGAACGAATACGCAACGTCGCAGAAATCACATGAAAACCGACGCCAGCAGCTGGACATCCATCTTGCCGAGATCGAAGAACTCCGACAAGCGCTTTCGAGTCAGGCAGATGAACTCCAACGGACGGAGCAAGAAAAGAACCATATGGTGATGGAAAAGACAGACATTGCTAGGACCATTGCTGTACTCGAGGCGGAGCTGAAACGCGTCCGAAAAGACGCCGAGATCTTTGGTCGCGATTTGAAGGCGCTCCGGGCAGAAAAGGAGAAATCACAGCAGAGGCAAAGGGAAGAAATCGCCAAGGCGGAACGTGCCAGGAAACAGTCTCAGACCCAAATCCGTCTCCTCAACGATCAGCTTGAAAACCAAAAGGCGAAGACGAAGAGACTGCAGCAACACGTCTGCTCCACGTGCGTACTCGCCTCCCTGTTCTTCAGACGGACGTTTTAATTCCTCCTTTGGCAGCGATGACGGCCAGCTCGATGAACTCAAAGCGCAACATAATCAAGAGTGTAAAGGGCTGGTTGTTCAGATCCATTACTTGAAGGCCAAGTTCACTCGGGAATCGACATTGCGGGACGATCTCAGCTATCAAAAGCAATACCTCCTCGTACTCCTGTCGAGTTTCGAAGAAAGGTATCGTGGACATGTACTTCCAAGTCACCCCCGGCCTGATGTAACCACGACTAGTGATAAGCGTATCTTGGCTTGCATATCGCGAATAGGATACCCGAAACCTTGTCCGCCGACCGTCACGAAGAAGCGTCGAACCATTAAGAGTGCTGCGTGGTGCATCGTATTCATTCGTCGTGCGAGGTACGTCCTTACGGTCATGTTGTACGCATGTTCTCAATCCGGTATAGGTTCGCAAGCGTTGCTTGGCGAGAAGCCTGTGCCAACAAGCAAGCCATTACGGACGCCCTGCATGAAGTCCGCCGACGTAGAACGATGGTTTAGCAGAGATGAAACATGTTTGTATCATAATTGCCGTGCGTCAGTGGATGCACACCCTTGGACTGTTGTCTGTATCTTGCCGATGTCTTGTAGTGTGTATTATTATCATCTCAACGCTGAAGTTGAACAGTGCGACCAATGGAAAGATATTATTATGACGGTCGCTGCTTCCGCGACTCCGAGATAACCCGAACCGCGTCCTTTGAGAACACGTAGGATAAACCACTCCAGATAGTGGTCACGGCAACTAGGGCCCTAACGAGAACGCATCAGTATGTAGTGTACGATAGCCAAGCGACTCGCGTACTGCATCTCGGGGAGATATGCACTGAGAAATGCTGGGCCGATCGGGGCGACAGTCGTCGCAAACATCAACGCAAGCTGCGCAGCAGTGTTGTACTAGAAGAAGAAAAAGTCAAAAGTCAAAAAGTAGGCGTTCTACGCGACAGACCGACGAAAACGCGCCCACCTTGCTAATGGTCGTTGGACGGACTTCTGCAGAAGGGATCGAAAAATCCCAATAACGACGCCAAGTTTTCTACATAGCACGAACGGATCGATAGTGTGCTCCTCTGTGTCCAGTGACGTCGCTTACTGGGTGAGGTAGAGACGTGTAACGGATGTAAAACGCGGATAGGCTGAGGAGCGCGTCGCGTCCGATGACGATCGTTGCTAACCACACTGGTTCACACGGAGGGGTGAGAATGCGGGCAGGCAGGAAGGAGGGGTACGTACGAGGAAGCATGCCTTTGACAGCGAGCGCGATGGTGAGGGTGGTCATCAATGCCTTGTCAGCGGCGGGGTCGAGGATGGTGCCGAGCACGGTGTGCATGTTGAACCGCCTAGCCAAGTACCCGTCGACCTGTATTTCATGTCCGTTTACAATTTCCAGTGCTCGACGGTCGTGTCACCAAATCACGACGCATCACTCACGAGATCCGAGAGGCCAGCATAGACGAGCAAGCCGGTCGCGAGGTAAAAATGGTCGTGGAAGATGGACCACCCGAGGACGGGGCATGCGAGGATGCGCGAGGCGGTCAGCAGGTTCGGAATAGTGTAGATGTTTTCGCGAAGGGTGAGTCGTTCGCGCGAGTCGGTGCTAACCTCGGTGTCCTTCCTCTTCTTTGGTTCTGGGTCCGACTTGACGACAGGGGATGGGCGTGCATATTGTACCCAACGTGTCGCTGTTAAAGTCCTCCGCAAAAGGGGGGGTGGCACGAGCCTGGGTTGGCAACGAAAGTGGGGGGAAATCTGGGAAACACGGCGTGGACAGTGAAAAAGAATGGGTGGAGGTCGAGTACGAGAGAGACATAGCGAGCCGGGAACCAGTGCGACCAACGACGAGGACATCGGTAGAGGAGTTTCTACCAAATTTGGAATGCTGACTTGTTCTTGTTACCCTACTAGTACAACTGGAAGTGGAATAGTATCGCCCTCCGGGCATCCCTGGACCCAAGGTTGGTACGATGCACTCTATAATTGAAGCAGTCTAATAGGACGTCGAGCGCAGACTCAGCTCGAGATCCCGCGTTACTCGATATTGAGCTTGCAGAAGTTGTGTCGTACTAATGTAATGTATGCCGACGTCGGACGTCCACAATATTCCTATACTTCCTGCGATTCCATAAACAACCCTTCCGTCATTCTCGACAGCGTGGCAGATGGCCTTGCGACCTGAGACCGTCACGTCCCCGGAAAACGAAGACAACTCGCACAACCGCCGGTGACACTCGGCACGACTCAATTCATCGCCAAATCGGTTCTTCAGCGCTAGCCAGCGTATTTTCAGCTTTAAAGAGACCAAGAAAAATATCGTCGATTGAGAATACAAATGTCGACCCGCGCTCACCCGAAAGTTTCACCGCCAACGAGTCCGAGAGATAATGGTCAATACACCCGACGAAAACATACTGTATCTGTTATACAGGTGGGTAATGCACGATGGACGATCCAAACACTCGTTTTCTATTTCCATTATACCTGATGCTGATGCCTTTAGAAGGGCATATCGAGTTCCACCTAGACAGGGGTCAGTCCACCCGAGACGGCGGAGACAAATCAACCACACACGAACCGCTTCCGTCGCCTTCTCCACTTCTGCCGTGAAGTGATCCCCGACGAACGTGCTTATATCGAGATATGCCGCTGGTCGACAGGTGTGGCAGGCAGCTGCAGATTCCAGCGCCTCTACGATCAGCAACGGATCGGTGACCACCTTGGCGCACGGCCGCTCCCGAAGCGCCTCCCTCGCGCGTTCCATATACTCGATAAACCAAGCGTTCACCTCGTAAATCTTCCCATCTGCGAGCGGCCACGACAGCGAGTGATGGACACAGTCATCACACTGGAACCACACCCAGCGCGACGCGAATCCAGGGAACCACGAAAAGTCAGACGTGAGCGAGCACGCCGCCACGCTGCACTTGCGGTGGTACTGAAGGAGTTTGTGGTACACCGAAGCGGGTATGTGCTCCAGCTCGTTGACGTACGGACCGAACATGGGGGAACGAAGCGTGTATCGGGCTGCTAGTCGCGTTTCGGCTTCGAACCCGAAGCGGTAGGCGATAGCGAAGACGCGCAGCGGTTCTTCCTCTAGGAACGAAGGCTGGACCAGTAGACTCCGCACTCGGTTCATCATACCCTTCATCCCAAACTTTCTCATCATCTCCAGCACCGCTTGGATGTCGTCGAGGTTGTCGAGGACAGGGTTAGAGAAGGGATAGCAGTATTGAAGAACCCGCTCGGTCGTCACTCCATCTTCGACAAGGTCGATGGTGTCCCGCCCTCCCTCCTGCCTCACGGTCAATCCCTCGAAGGCGGGGGAGGGTGAAGACGATCCCAGCACCAGACAACGCTTCAGCAGCGGCGAAGACATGGTCAAGAGCAACTTGTGAACAGCGAACCGGGCGCCGTCTGAGGCGTGGAGAGTGACGTCGGCATCTCGATCGTCAAAGGGAGAGCGATAAGGCGTGACTTCGAGCGTCAGAGCTGACATATCGACGACGACTTGCGACATGGGGAGGCAACGGAAATTGGTGAGTGCTCGATTGATTGCGCTTCCGAAGTAGATATAACCACCACACGAACACGAGTCCACCAATATTACATGAGGTTCAGGTCAGTTGTACACATGGCATGGCAGTGATGCAGTTTCTACTGTTGACAAACACGAGGCGATAGCAGAGATAATTCTATCGACAATGGAGATTCATTGTGGGGGAAACCCACTATAACGTTCAGTTTGGAAAGCTCCTTGCGGCTTCATGTGTGGTTATCTATGATACAGGGGTAGAACTAGCTGGGACTCGTGTGCTAGTACGTTTGTTTGTTTCCGAAGTCCGGACAGCCAAACAATCAGTTCTTGACTCCATGCATCGCTCGTTCGATCACTGTGACACGCGTTTAACATGCCATGCGATTCCAGATTAGAGGCGACTCATCTCCCTTCCTCACTGCACCCCTGCAGACATGAAATGTTTCGGAAGTGTCATATTGATCATCTTATCGCATCAAATCATGAAGTCCTGATTGCTAGAGGGCCACGACAATGACGTCGAGAAGCTACATGCTAAAATCACTCAGCGCGTCTTGCTGTGGTGCATCGCCATTGGCACCATGCCGCACTGACACAACTCCACTCCATGCACTCGTGCATCGTGGCACAGCTCCTCGTTATACCACGTGCTTCAAGCTGTCGCCAAGGTCGACCCCTTTCTTGAACGTCTCCGCATCAATGACAATCGAAGGCGAGGAAGGCAGTGTTGTAAATGCTGTTATGTACGAAAACTCGTGTAAATCGAACGACTCGGATGCCGACGTATTTGTATCCATTCCGGGGGATTCGAGGGCATCCGCATGTGGGGCTCGGAGAGTTACGGAAGCGACAGCGGTCGAGAGCTGCTTCTCGGAAAGATGCGCGTCAGGTCCGCCGGGGGTCTCGGCTGCGTCCTTTGGGATTGATTAGCGGTGCGCTCTGGTCTGTGCTTACCCAGGCCTGTTTACCTGTTCTGCTCTCAGACATTCCGCAACCTTGCGTCCTTGACGTCGTCCCAGGACTTTCGGGAATAGCTTGCGGCTCACAAACACGAGGCTGGTTCTAGGTTTTCGCGGGACGACATTCGCTGGCGGACTCGTGGGCCTCTTCAAGTAACCTCTGATGTACAGCTCTTCCTTGAACGTTTTACTAGCCAATGGCGCCAGATCAGGACTGGTATCACTGGTCAGCGCGAGGAAACCGAAGCTAGTTGATCAATGTATACCTATTCTCAGAGGCAGAGTTGTCTGCGTTGCCAGGTGAGCCATCAATCACGCTCATAAAGTCGTATGAATCGTTCGACCAGTCCAGCAAGCTTGAGCCCTGCGCCGCAGCTCCTTGAAACCCGGCCTTCCAGGAATGACCCGGACTTGTCCCCTGGGCACTTGTTGGCGTCGTCAGGGGGTTCACAGCTCGCGCGGCGAGAGGGCCGTCGTTGTAATCGCCCGATCTTTGCGAGTGAATTCCGCCCTTGAGATGAAATACGACTGATCTCAGGTGGGCGGTCTCTCTCGCGTCGGCATCCTTGATCGACAGCTTGTTCCCCTTCTGCTCGATTGGATTGTTGTAAAGTCTCTGTTCCGCTGCGACGAGGACAGGATCAGAAAGCGAGATATGCAACCGGTCTGGTGGAATAGTGTGTCGATCGTGAGTGTGGCCGCCAGGAGGGAAGTAAAGTTTTGGTTGGCCACCTGAGCTTGTCGGGGAACGTGACGAGAAGCGATCAGCAGGCCCAGAGATAAGAGTGGAAAGCGTAAATGGCATCTTGGCGGTGCTGGTGGAACGTTCTTGACCCGGTTTAGAGAGCGCCGTCTTGACATCAGAATGGAGACTTGGGGGTTTGACATACTGGACCGGGTGGCTGACTGACCGGGCAATGAGGCTGACAACGAACTTGGTCGTCCCGAAATGTGGTGAATCTTGGTATCTGGCGGCAAAGGCTGCCTAATGTAGTCACGGTAGCGCGCGGGTAGAAGAGAAAGAACTTCAAAGAAGTAGGCTTCAGAACTTGACCAAAGGCTGTTACCCGGTACTTAGATATGATACCGTTTGTGCGGACGGAGAGGGTTTAACACTGGTGGTCGCGAGAAAGTGTGGGTATAACATTTCGTTCTGTGTCCATCAGTGACGGTTGATGCGACAAAGATACGAATATCGCATAGGGCAGCATCTGATCCGCGGTAGAGGGACCGAACCGATCGTACTAGACAATACAACTGTCGCTCAATCATTGGCAGTGTCCCACTGCAAAAGACAGAATTCACGACTCCGCTGAATCTTATTGAAACATCGATCCAGAAGCTACCGAGCGACGTAGTAGGGTAGAGAGCACCCCCGACGCGGATGGGCTCGGATTGCGCCAAGCCGGCAAACGTACTGAAAGAACGTTGCATTAGATGTAAGGGAACGTTGACGATGAGGTCTGTGGTGCCTGACTCGGGGTGAACGCACAAATAATATTCCCACCATTGCCTTTCTCAAGTTGTACTAATTGATCAAATGCCTCATTGGTTGTGCTGCACATAGTAGCACAGATGAATGGGAGGCAGAGGGTTTGAATGTCTCAGATGTCCGGGGTGTCTCATTCTTGCCTTGACTGGAAGAGGCAAAGTCGTGCAATTCCAGTTCTGCCCTTGTACGGTGAAACACGCCACCCTCGGATATCGTACCATACTAATATCATTTCAGAAAAAAACAGGTTATGTAAATCGAATCTGTCCTCAACTGGACCTATATAATCCCCCACCCCTCGTCTGTTTTCCAACATCAGTCTTCTCCCATCTTCACTCGCAAGTCATGGCTATCCCTCCCGCACCCGTCGTCGCCTCCGAAGAGTACGACCTTCCCCGTCCCAAGGATGTTGGTATCCTCGCCATAGAGGTCTACTTCCCCCGCAGGGTATGTATTGTTCACGCGACACCTTAATGGTTGCTCACTCCCCCGTTGTTAGTGCATCTCTGAGGCTGACCTCGAGGTCTTTGATGGCGTTGCGACCGGAAAGTACACCATTGGTCTTGGCCAGGAGTACATGGCTTGCTGTGACGACCGTGAGGATATCAACTCCTTTGCCCTGAATGGTGCGTCGTACCCAATTACGTCTTGGACTTCGTATTGACCGGTTTCGTGCAACAGCCGTCAGTGGCCTTCTCGAAAAATACAACATCGACCCCAAGTCGATTGGTCGTATCGATGTCGGTACCGAGACCATCATCGACAAGTCGAAATCCGTCAAAACCACCCTCATGGACCTCTTTGCAGAGTCCGGAAACTTCGACATTGAGGGTGTCGATTCAAAAAACGCTTGCTACGGTTCTACTGCTGCCCTTTTCAACGCCGTCAACTGGATCGAGTCAACATCTTGGGATGGTCGCCATGCTATCGTCGTCGGCGGCGATATCGCAATTTATGCAGAGGGGGCCGCACGACCAGCTGGCGGTGCCGGTGCATGTGCTATCCTTATCGGTCCAAACGCACCAGTTGTCATTGAACGTAAGTCTTAGCCTATTTAGTGCTACCCCAACTTGACGTTAAATTTTCCCAGCCATTCACGGAAACCACATGACAAACACGTATGACTTTTACAAGCCCAAACTGGATTCCGAGTATCCCGAGGTCGATGGACCCGTGTCTGTTACCACATATATCTCTGCTCTTGACGCTTCCTACGCACGTTTTCGAGAGAAGACTGCCAAAGCAAAGAAGCTCCACCTTGCAAATGGTCACGCCAACGGCAAATCCGATAAAGGGTTTTCCCTTGATGACGTGGATTACGCTGTATTCCATGCCCCCTACGGCAAGCAAGTTCAGAAGGGTTTCGGGCGTTTATTCTACAACGACTTCGTCAACTCCCCATCAGCACCCCAGTTTGCCAATGTTCCTTCTCCAGACGCCATCCTTGCTACCTCCTACACCGCTTCGCTTACCGACAAGAACCTTGAAAAGACCTTCATTGCCGCATCCAAGGCCACTTACAGCAAAAAGGTTGAGCCGGCCATGCACTGCTCGAAACGTCTGGGCAACATGTACACCGCCTCCCTGTATGGTTGTCTCGCTTCGCTCCTCTCTTCCGTTGAACCTACCGAGCTGAAGGGCAAGCGCCTGAGCATGTTTGCTTTCGGAAGCGGTTGTGCATCGAGTTTCTTCACTCTGCGTGTCAAGGGTGACACATCGGACATTCGGGAAAAGATGGACCTTCTTAAGCGGTTGGCGAGCACGAAGGTCGTGCCTTGCCAAGAATACGTCGATGCACTTGCCGTGAGCTTCTTCCTGCATTCACTCGTCTGACATCTCACTCATCTCGCTCGATCCAGCTTCGTGAGAAGAACCACAACGCTGTCAACTACACGCCAGAAGGCTCGGTCGACAACATTTGGCCTGGTGACTTTTACCTCGAGTCTGTGGACAGCAAGTTCCGCAGGAAATACGCCCGTGCTCCAGTCGCCTAATCGGATGTACTTTACACGTTACCTTTTTAGTAGGCTATTATAATCGCAAGGTTGCCTCGCGCGACCAACGCACATCTAGGTTGTTCTTTGCTTACAAAGATGCTTGATATGCAGTTGTATGTTGCTTGTAATGATTTGTAGGCGTAGGGATCATCATGCATATCATGCTGCATTCATGGTTGCGGTGTGAACTATCGGGACCAGCTGCTTCGTTGATATGATCCCCTTGACGTACATATTTGCCAACAGAGGTATTTACGGGCGGGAAGTTCTTGTGTGAACGAGGTAGCAGTGTCTGTGCCTGGGGATCGCGGTCCCTTCTCCCTTCGGGAGCCCGGTGGTCATTCCTTCTTCCATTAATAAATCCGTATGTTGATTGCACATGGTTAAAGAAGACGCCAAGCAAAGAGAGAATGAGGTCTAGCCATCACCCTTCACCACCTCGTTCCTCTCCGATTCCCTTCTCCACTCACCCCCCGATATCTGCCACAGCCCCAAACGGCCTCGACTCGTGAAGCATCAGAAAGTCCTGGAAGCTTGCCATAGACAGCTGCCGCTAGTGCACGGCGTGCGCGCTGCTCTGTCGCTCAACAGAGATGGTGGCGAGGACGAGGGGAGAGGGGGTGTCTGTGACTGTGACTCGGACAGATCGATGAGATCTCCCGAGCGGGGATCCTCTTCCACATGCGGCCGTTATCGCGCTTCCCTGACGCCGTCACGTGTCTGCTCTCCGTCGGCAGAGGTGGAAGACGAAGGGGCGTAAAACCGCTTGAATTCGGCCTGGAATCGACTCGCGAGCTTAAATTCGATATGCAGATCCACCCGACCGGATCGAGCGAGCTGTAGTTGTTGTTCGTCGTCGGGAACAACGCGCACCCGCCCTGCACACCGATACCGTCCAGAGCGTCGAGACCGCTCGGAGACACGTGGTTGCCGGTGGGTGCGAGGGGGGACCATTGACAGTGAACTGCATGTCGGGATGTTGCTTGAGGTCGTCGGACGTTTTGGGGGATGGTACGTGCGGGGACCCGCGGCTGAGACCGTAGTGGAAGGCATCGTCGATGCCTTCCATCATCCACGAGTGCGATGAACTTGTCGGGGAGAGCGGAGGTGTGCTCTGGCGATTTTGCAATGCCAACTGGCAGTACGTCGCTGGTTCTTTGTTCCACGGGGGCAGCCACGTCCCCTTCATTCCCCAGTTTCGTTCGGCATAGACTTCATCATGAGATCGTCGTCACGTCGCACAGGGCGTGCCCACGGTTCCAATTCCGGATAGCTTCAAACTCAGATAGCCCACCAACGAAATGACCCCCCCAACCCCCCAACTCCCAATCCCCAATGCATTGGGTACAACGTCGCTCGATGAAGCCAGCTTTGTCAGTAGGCCCATCATGGAATCCGTGCTGCATCTATGTTCCAATTTTTCTATGATTTTTTGCGAAGACGCCATGCTGTTACTTGCTGTGTGGGCTAGAAGGGCAGTGCAGCCTAATCCAAGTTTGAAAGCTTCTATAGCCGTTGTGTGGGCTGTGAACCTCCGAAGAGCTTAAAAGACGACGCCGAGACAATTTCAGTATGTAGTATCCCTCACATCGCGCCCTTTCGTGTTGATGAATCCCACTAGATTGCTTTCCCGAGCTCTTTCCTTTCCGTTCCAGGTTGGGTTCATGGGGGAAGATGAGTTAGGTGGTTCTACCCCACGGTTTAGCCCCCCGACACAGATACCGCATCCTAGTACTCCGGAGCCAGAGGGATCAGATGGGCTGGATTTGGAAGAGCATTCCTCCGAGTCGACGGATGGGAACGAAACAGGATGTATTATAATTACTCGTAAGCTCCCTAGCACAAACTTGAGCGATCGCTGATATCGGGGACAGACATTCGCACAATAGATGTCGTCAAACAATTGAGGCGTATCCCTGTTGGGTTCTACGCTGCGGTAAAAACCGAAAATGGGATCAAGCGAACTTCGATCAAACCCGTTTCAGTACGCAAGGATGTGATCGAGTGGGACGACGAGATTGTATTGTGAGTCATCACCCTGTTCATGTCGCTTGCTATTTGCCCAACAAGGCCCAAGGCCCTCAGATCGGTCATCAAGGCTATATCTCACAGTAGTTGCATCGTTCGAGTTGGGACCAACACTGGGGGAAGGAGAGGCTCTTTGCGACTTCGAAACAACTGTTGGCGAGCTGCTTGACCGCCACGGACAATCTGAACGTAAGTTACACCATTTCTTTCCTCCCCGGGTACCTAACACCATCGCGTAGTTATCACATTTGTGGAACAAAGCAATGGGGAGGTTAACACTTCATGCTCTTTTGAAATGAAGTTCGAACGTCGAGTTTATGGTCGGAACGAAGACGCAGCTGCCTCAAACGTGAGTGGATTATGATTATGTTAACTCCACGTTGAACATAAACTTACCTTACATCGTTAGCTGCCAGAGTCAGAGGAGATGCGCCGGCTAGGGGAGTTGACGGATAGGGGACATCATGCACTCATTCGTTATCGCGAGCTTCAGGAGCAACGAGATCTCGACGAATCTATCAGATATTTCGAACATGCTCAAGATATGTGTCCACCGATCCACCCCAGTCGTGCCGCTGTCCTGTTCAACCTAGCTACCGCCAGATTGATTCACTGCCGAGTGAATGATTCGGCCCCAGATCTCGACGTGCCAATCAATCTGTATCGGGATGCACTTCGTCTCCGCCCTCGCGGTCACCCGGATCATCCATTCACATTACTCAGTCTCGGCATTGCACTTGAAGCTCGCTTTCAGAGGCAACATGACGAAGCGGACGGGACAGAGGGTAAATCACTCCTCTCCCAAGTACAGGATGTTGCTCTGGCGGATAGCTATGCATATCACGCAGCAGTCCTTGCACTTGGCAGTACTGCGAAACCCGAGCAGATCCGGCCGACCGAGATTTCCCAAACCATCGCGAATGACCTTGAAGAGGGCGGGGAGGTTCAAAGGTTGGACACTGCCTTACAACAGATATTCCATCCGGATTCTTGCAAGCATGTGTTGCTCGACCACCTTGGCATTCTTTTCTGCATTCGGTTCGACCGCCTTGGTGATCTCGGCGATCCAGAGAAGGCAATTTCGATGTTGGATGTTATAGCACAATTCACCTCTGACGATCACCCTCACAAGTCTTCATTGCGGGACGGCCTCGCCCTCTCATTGTGGATTCGCTATGAGCGGCTCGCAGACATCGTTGACCTGGAGAGATCGATTTCATTGAGAGAGGATGCACTGCAATACACACCGAATGGACATCCAAACAATCCTCCACGGCTAGACCACCTTGGCAACTTGTTGAGGACTCGCTATGAGCGCATTGGAGATGTCGTTGACTTGGAGAGATCGATTTCGTCGTTCGAGGATGCACTACAATTCACACCTGATGGACATCCTCACAAGCCGTCACGGCTGGCCAACCTCGGTGGCGTGTTTTTGACTCGCTATGAACGCTTCGGAGACGTTGTCGACCTGCAGAGATCGATTTCACTGAATGAGGATGCACTGCAATTGATACCGGATGGACATCCAGCTAGGCCTTTACAGTTAAACAACCTTGGAAACTCGCTGTCGACTCACTATGAACGCTTTGGTGATGTCGTCGACCTGGAGAGATCAATGTCATTCTGCGAGGATGCACTACAATCCACACCGGATGGACACCCAGACAAGCCTTTACGGCTGAGCAATCTCGGCAGCTTGTTTTCGACTCGCTATGAGCACTTCGGGGACGTCGTCGACCTCCAGAGATCGATTTCACTGAGAGAGGATGCACTGCAATTCGCACCGGATGGACATCCGCACAAGCCCTCATGGTTGAACAACCTTGGTCACTTGCTGTCGATTCGTTATGAATGCCTCGGAGACGTCGTTGACCTGGAAAGATCAGTTTCTTTGTTGGAGGATGCACTGCGATTCACACCGGATGGACATCCAGACAAGCCTGTACGGCTAACCAACCTTGGCCAGTTGTTGTCGACTCGTTATGAACGCTTTGGAGACGTCGTTGACCTGGAGAGATCAATATCTTTGTCCGAGGATGCAGTGCAATTCACACCCGATAGACACTCGGACAAGCCTGCATTGCTGAGTAACCTTGGCAAGTTGCTTTCGACTCGCCATAATCGTTTCGGAGACGTTGCCGACCTGGAGAGATCAATTTCTTTGTGCGAAGATGCACTGCAATTCACACCTGATGGACATCCGCACAAGCCTTTACTGCTGAGCAATCTCAGCAGCTTGTTTTGGGAACGCTATGAACGCTTCGGAGACGTTGTCGACCTGCAGAGATCGATTTCACTGAGTGAGGATGCATTGCAATTGATACCGGATGGACATCCAGCCAGGACTTTACAGCTAAACAGCCTTGGCCACTCGTTGTCGACTCGCTATAAACGCTTTGGAGATGTCATCGACCTGGAGAAATCGATGTCGTTGTGCGAGGATGCACTACAATCCACACCGGATGGACATCCAGACAAGCCTTTACGGCTGAGCGATCTTGGTAACTTGTTTTCGACTCGCTATGGGCACTTCGGGGACGTCGTCGACCTCCAGAGATCGATTTCACTGAGAGAGGATGCACTGCAATTCACACCGGATGGACATCCACACAAGCCCTTGCGGCAGAACAACCTTGGTAACTTGTTGGCGACTCGCTATGAATGCCTCGGAGACGTCGTTGACCTGGAGAGATCAATCTCTTTGTTGGAGGATGCACTGCAATCCACACCGGATGGACATCCGGACAAGTCCTTTCAGCTAAGTAATCTTGGTGACACATTGTTGACTCGCTATGAAATTTTCGGAGACGTCGTCGACCTGCAGAAATCCATTTCTCTGACAGAGGATGCAGTGCGGTTCACACCGGATGGACATCCGCATAATCCCTTACGTCTACACAATCTTGGCCGCTCTTTGTCCCTTCGCTATGAACGCTTCGGAGACGTCGTAGACCTGGAGAAATCAATTTATTTGTTGGAGGATGCACTACGATTCACACCTGATGACGCGGGACATCCGCACAAACCTTCACGGCTCCGGGCCAACTTGGGCGTCTCGTTGTCGATTCGCTATGAACGCTTTGGAGATGTCGTCGACCTGGAGAGATCGATATCGTTGTGCGAGGATGCACTACAATTCACACCGGATGGGCATCCAGACAAAGCTTCACTGTTTAACCTCCTTGGCTACTCATTGTCGACTCACTATGAACGCTTTGGAGATGTCGTCGACCTGGAGAGATCAATTTCTATGTTTGAGGATGCGCTACGATTCACCCCCGATGGACATCCAGAAAAGCCTTTACGGCTGGGCAACCTCGGCCACTTGTTTTCGAAACGCTATCAACGCTTCGGGGACGTCGACGATCTGGAAAGATCGATTTCCTTGTCCGAGAAGGCAATGCAACTGACCCCTGATATGCATCCAGACAAGCCTTTACGGCTTGACAACCTTGGCCACTCGTTGTCGAATCGCTACGAACGCTTTGGAGATATCGTCAATCTGGAGAGATCAATTTCGCTGAGAGAGGATGCACTACAATTGACACCCGATGGACATCCAGATAAGCCTTTACGGCTAAACAACCTTGGCGACTCGTTGTCCACTCGGTATAAGTGCTTCGGAGATTTCGTCGACTTGGAGAGATTGATTTCACTGAGAGAGGATGCAGTGCAATTGACACCGGATGGACATCCAGGCAGGCTTACATGGCTGAAAAACCTCGCTCTTTCACTTTTGGATCGCTTCCAACGCCTCGGCGACCTCTCAAGTTCTGACCTTTCCCGAGCTATCTTATATTCCTCCCGCGCAGCTCGCTCCCCCGTAGGTCTGTCTGCCGATCGTCTGGAAGCATCCCAACTTTGGATCCAGTGTCTTCGCCTTCTCCAACATGACTCCCAGTCTCTTCTCGATGCATACACGATTTCTCTTGACCTTCTTCCACAATTAGCATGGATTGGGTTGTCCCTTCACGATCGCTACCATCAACTTCTTCGAGCTGCAGATGCGGCGTGCGATGCCGCTGCCACTGCTCTTGAAGTCCATAGGCCCGAACTTGCCGTCGAGTGGCTAGAACAAGGCCGCTCCATCGTGTGGGGTCAGCTCTCACAACTTCGCACCCCCGTCGACGACCTCCGTGCTGTATACCCAGAACTCGCTGCCCAGTTTGAACGTGTATCACATGAGCTCCAGCATGCTAGCGCTCGGGACAGAGCTGCAGTCAATCAGTTGACGAATCGCTCACATATGGTGGATGCCAGTGTGTTGGAGAAGCAGGCCCAACAACAGCATACACTTGCTTTCTCGCGAGAGAGGCTTCTTGCAGAAATTCGTGCCTTACCTGGCTTCGAGCGGTTCCTACTTCCGAAGACGATCAATCAACTTTCTTCTTTGGCGCACTCAGGGCCTGTCGTGTTTCTCAATGCTAGCAAACATAGATGCGATGCATTGGTCGTCATGGGAGGGCCCAAACAAGTTGTACATGTCCCACTTTTGAACACCAATTACGATGAAGTTGCAGGCATGCAGCGACGCTTGAAAGATCTCCTGACACTCAAGGGCCGCGTCATCTTAGGTGATGGCTCAGACAGAGGTGCAAGACCTCAAGGCATGACTCCCGATTATGTGTTCAGATCCATTCTACCGTACCTGTGGGAGAAAGTCGTCAGCCCAATTCTCGAAGTCCTCGCTCTCTCGGTGAGTAAACCCCAAGTAAATGACGATTTTCATGACGATTAACGGATGTCGACAGACGTCGGGTCCTAAACTTCCTCGTATCTTCTGGTGCCCAACTGGGCCGTTTTCATTTCTTCCCATCCATGCAGCAGGTCTCTAT
The DNA here is from genome assembly GCA_038090955.1 of Xerocomellus intermedius. Lineage (NCBI taxonomy): Eukaryota > Fungi > Basidiomycota > Agaricomycetes > Boletales > Boletaceae > Xerocomellus > Xerocomellus intermedius. Next base: position 21,620 of record JBBPNP010000282.1, read on the forward strand.
GGTACAACCAGTCCGGGCCCTAAACTCTCAGACTTTGCCATCTCTTCCTACATCCCTACGATCAGTGCGCTTGAGGTGCCACCCCAGAAAGACTCAGAAGCGACTTCACGCAATATTCGCCTGCTTGCTATCCCTCAGCCGAGCACGGATGGGGCGGTCCACCTCACCGGTGTGCGAGGGGAGATAGACATCATCAGAAAGCTGACGTCTTCGTCGCCATTCGTTGACTTCCAGGAAGCAGATGGGACTGTCGAGGATGTCTTGTCGAAGATGACGAAAACGGACTGGATCCATTTTGCATGTCACGGCACACAAGACCGCACCAATCCCTTTGATAGTGGTTTCCTCCTCGCTCACGGCCGACGCCTGAAGCTTCCCGATATCGCTCGAGTGTCACGTCCTCGGCGGGGCCTCGCCTTCCTCTCCGCATGCCACACTGCAACGGGCGACGAACAGCTTCCCGAAGAAGCTATTCATATTGCTGCGGGAATGCTTCTTGCAGGATACAGGGGTGCCATCGCAACGATGTGGACGATCATGGACGACGATGCGCCAAGGGTCACGGAGGACGTTTACGAAAGTCTCTTGGGCGATGGCCAGGTTCCAGACACTAGGCAGGCTGCAGAAGCCTTGCACCACGCGATCGAGCGGCTTCGCGACTCTGATGTATCGTTCTTATCTTGGGTTCCTTTCATCCACGTTGGTTTATGAAGCGTCGTACTGGATAGCCCGAAACTGTGAATCATTCAGGGACGAAGGCCCTTTTCCGATACTTCCTCGTTCAATTTCATGTACCAGCGAGCCTTTAGTTTATCAGAGAAATTTAAGTACTAAGTGGTCCTGACTGGTCTTGAAACTTGACCTTCGGCTACTGTCGGCCACCACTTTGACTACTTCCAACATCACAGAGGAGCATATCAGCGCTCTCTCCTCGAATACAATACATAGGATACCAGAATACTCAAAAGTCCACTAAACAGATAGATGAACATAGATATCGTCTTCCTAGTCCCTCCAGCATACAGGGTCGATATACAGTTCGAATCAATCGACTGGTTCAATAAGGTTTAATCTCCAGGTGGATCTAATGAAAAGGTTTAAGGACGTCAACTCCGAATCAATGCACATACCTCAGAGATAATCTCGTTTATTGGAACAGCGAGTTCCTTTGCATACTCCTCCATCTTCCTCGGCACTCTATCCCGGCAATTCGGGCAGCTGCCAGTCTTCCTAACCAGACCCTCAATCCACTCCGCATTCATCAATGTCTCTGCACATGGACGAACTCGCAGCGCGTCGATAACGCTGTCTTGATAGCTCTTTAGAGATAGACGTGGCAATCCATTCTTTCTGCAGAACTTGCAGTCGAGCGGCGGCAGTGGGAACAACGACCAGAGCCGAACAAGCTGAGACATGGCTTGCCCACAGCTCGCGTGGAACTTGACCAAGCGCTGGTAATCCGAGCCAGAAATAAAGTCTAGCTCGCTCACGTATGCAGGTTCCCAAACTGCAAAACGTAGCATGTACCGCGCAGCGATGTTTGTCTCCACTTCTGCTCTGTACCGACATGCGATGGCGAACACGCGCATGGGCTCCTGTTCTAGGAACTCGGGGGCCGTGATCATCTTGACGATGAATTTGCCCACGCACTTCATCTCGTACTTGTCAGCAGCGTCGAGGACCAACATGACCATGTCAAGATTCTCCAAGACGGGGAGCTTGGTGTCATAAACGGGAGAACAGAAACTGAGCAGTTTCTGCAAGACAAGGCTCTTTTCGGCCACAGGTATGACTGGCAGCCCATACTTTGTTTGGTCGGCAGCCTTATCGAGCGGACCGGGTTGTGGCAATGCGAACATGTTGGCAAAGAAAGGGGACGCCAGCGACAAAAGAAGCTTGTAGAAGCGAAAGTCGACATTGTCTGAAGTTCGGAGAATCATGTCTGCATTGGGTCGATTGAAGGGAGCGGCGGCGTCGACAGGTTCCAGACTCTGTTGCTCGGGCTCGCCGGTGGGGTATTGTGCTAGAGATTCGGGTTGGAGGTCTCGCAGGGAAAGGAGGGGAGATCCACTGGCGGACATGATGGAAGAGAGCTGTATCTGCTGTGCCCGACAATTCGCTACATGGACTAGCAATACCGAACAGGGGAAGTTGCGCTGTGGCACGGTGACAGGCGAGGTAGTAACCGAGATTGATCCGATATGGGACAACACGGTTGCTGTGCATCTCATCTCACCTCATGACCATGTCAGCCCACAGGCTTCGTGGAGTGCTCGTGCTTGAAGATATCAGCACATTCGAATCTTGTCTAGTTGACTTGTGCCGTTTTTTTTTTCTATTCACACTGTGCCCTATTGTGCCTTGTTTTCTGATTCTGTTTAGGCATATCTGCGCCCCTCGACCCCAACATGGTCAATGACACCAGTCCTTAGCTACGCAATATCCGCTGTCTTATTCCCTTGGTTACTGGAACCTGGCCAACAAACAGCTTGTGATCGCACTTAAGTATTCTCACAACTCCTCCCGTGTTTTCATGCGACAGGTGCCTGGGATTGGAGCGAATCATCAACCGTGGGTGCATTAGTGTTTCCTATCAAGGAACCGTATCCACTATCCTATACGTTGTAGTACATCTCAATTTTTGCCTAGGTTGTCCAGCGACGATATCTCAAGATTTCATCCATGCTTACAATGATATCCCACGTGGAATCTGCATAGAATCGAATCTTCCGTCATGAGAGCCAAGAATGAACAAAAAGGTATGCACTCACGCCCGCAATCGCTTCATCGACTGCCTCCGCAAACCTTTGTACAAAGTCCGACATATAGGGCTGCGACTTCCGCTGACAGAACGTGCAACCTCCACCCCTCTCCATTGCTTTCCACACATTTTGATATACGGCAGCGGCGCAAGCAGTTTCCTGTAATATAGCTAGGGTTTCTTCCATATATTCTGCCCACAACTCCCGTGCGTACACCCCGTGCATCAAGAAGCGTGCGTCTGCCGCTGCGGGCACACACAAATTCGTCCACCATTTGAAGAAGCCATAGCTTCCTTTCTATTGGAACCAGGCAAGATTGTTACCAAGCGCCAAGACCGCGCGTGCGCACTTAGTGCGGTAAACTGCGAGGTTTTGAAGGTCGCCTAGGCTGATGCTACATACTTCAACGTCTTGGAGTTCCAGGTGGCGTCGGTTGGCGCAAGAGGCCCATCGCTGCGGCTCTCGCTTCTGCTTCGTAACGAAAACGGTAGACGATGGCGAATACGTGCGACGGCTCTTTCTCCAGAATTGACGGCTCAAGCAACGTTCTTCGAACCCTCCCCTCCACCTCTTCCCTGCCGTATTTGACAGCCACCTCCAATACGGGTCATTGATGGTGGCGGGGTAGCAGAATCTCAGAAGCACATCCAGCACTCGACTGTTTTCGGTAATTGGAATCGCTTCGAGACCATGGTAAATTTCCTCGTGCGCACTACGCACTTGCGGCCGGGGAAGGTCGAACATAGAGTCGAAGAAGGGTGATGCAAAGGCCAGCAAACGGCGGGAATTGAATGGAGCTGCGGTGTCTCTACGCATAGCGTGCGGGCTCTTGCGATGGTAGACAAAGGTAGGTGAAGGAGACGTCAGGGACTTTTGCTTGGGATTTATACGCATCATTGATTCCTTGAGCTTGAGAATCCGGTCCCAGTAATCCCTCCGAATGGTATTCCAAATTCTTTCAATGGAGCTGACAACCTCAAACAACCCTCAGACATCAACCACCAAGCGATTGGATTGTTTTACTCCTCGCGGTTCGAGCGCATCACATTAAATGATCGACGTCATTTAACCCTGCAACTTGGTGGTTCTCATTGAAACTACATATAGTCAACGTTGTGAGCGAGAAAATGTTCACTTGTAGAAACCAGTGGACGAAGCTCTTGCCCGAGATATTCCAAGCTATCTAACATCGCACAGTGGCAACGACCCGAATGCCCAGGTGGTGCCTGAGTGGGGATAGATCATACGAATCGGTACGGATTTTGTCCCGCTGATAAGATCGCGGGAGAATTCTCGAGCTCGAGAAATTAAATTTAAAACAACACTGACCCAAGGGGAACGCGAGTCTCCCTTGGACGTCGTTTACGACTGAGGGCTTTCCCATAGCCCCTTGAATGCACGACCAGGTTCCATGTACCCGGTGACTTGTGTGGTTGGAGGCGTGAACTACATTCGTGGCTCGCCGGACTCCACTGACACTAAGTATGTACCTGTAAGTACATGAATTGTTCCTGACGAGACGGTGCCGAGATTTACGCTAAGTATGGGGAAGGTAGATCTAGATGGCAGTGTTTCAATCATCGCGGCTGTCCGATGCTTAGCTGCAACATGTGGGACAGAAGTTATTGGCGTGTTTACACACATGGACTAAATATACACAAAGGTGGTACATATGATAGACCGAGCCATCTCCTCAAGCGTACAGCCTCCTTTGAAATAGATTTATAACAAGATCTCAATATGCGCCACGCGCTATTCATCCTCTTCATCCTCGCCTTTGAAGACAATTCCCAGTAGTTGGCTGCTGGAACCAACATCTGAGTGTCGGAGTGTTCGTTGTCTCTTGACGAACTGTGATGCTGGCTCGTCTTTGCGACGCGTAGTGTTCGACAAGCGACATTTGGGCAGAGCACGTTTTGGTCTGGGCGGGTTCGGGTTCAAATCCTGGAGAGACACTGGGTGCTCTTCTACTTTTGGGAGGATCTCTCGGGAAGCGTCAAAGTTCTGGCTGCTCTTACGACTGAGACTTTGAGACGTGCTGTTGCACGCAGTGTCGCTATCAGGAAGAGCATGGGTTGGGTTGACCGTGAATCTAGCGTTCATGTGCTCACCGTGACTGAGCCTCCCAGTACTTCTTCTTCAAGGAATCGTATTTCTTGCGTAGATCGAGCGCTTCCTGTCGCGTTTCTACTTCTCGTTCGATAATGGCGTGTTTTTCTGATTCCGTGTCTTCGAGCCTATGCCTGTAATCTGCGCAGCGTTGGCGCAGATGCTCATTATCCTTGGCGAAACCCTCAAGACGTTGTGTCAAGGCATCCATTTCCTTTGTCATTGCGACGACGGAAGGGACGTCCATATATATTTTGCGGACAGAAGGCAAGATGAAATCATGATACTTTTGGGGGACGAATGCAAAGTCGGGTGTTGCTGTAGAGAAAGGGAAACAGTAAGCCTTGTTGTGGATAAGGTGAAATAAATCAAAACCTATGTGGAATGGTTTGCGACAGGTAGGACACGCCGATTTGAGTGCGTCTGTGCCAGAACTGATGTGGCCCCGGAGGCACCTTTCGCAGTGGACGTGGCCTGTTGGGCAAGGTGAGCGGTGGTGGCACCATGGCATAATCCGGATGCGAGACATACCACATGGGATAGAAACTGGATTTCGCAGCACGTCGAGGCAGATACCACACTCAGCCATTGAGCAGACGAGAGTTGCACAATGCAGGGTCGCGAAGCTGGACTATCAATGGTCACATGATCGCGTCATTGTTCCAAATAAATACAAATATGGACCTGCAGCCGAGCACTTGTCAATATTGGCAGGACCCGTCCGACTTTCACTGACTACCATCATTACTACCAGCGTCACTGCGACTCGCTCCTTGGCCCGCGTTCTAGCGGTCGGCTTTTTAGCTCTTGGAGTTCGGTCGATAGACTGGCCACCACGATCCTTTCACTTTACTGACTTTTGAATGCCAAGTTCGGTCAATTCACCTTTTATTCCTGCTCGTCCATTATCTAGGTCTTCGTCGCGCGGTTCATTGCGTTCTGCACGCGCGTCGAGTCCGTCGGTCTCTGTGAACGATCCAGGTATTTTTCAACACCGTTCATTGTGAATTGTTTGTCACTCCGACTACCTGGTTCGTTCTTTTCTATGCAGTGGCTGTTCGGAATCAGATGTCAACTTTGAAGCACTCTATTCGACAGCAGCAGGCCCAATTACACAGTCTAGAGAATATTATTCTACGTGGACCGCGTCCACTCCCTCCAGGTTTTATGGCGTCCCCCAACCATGTATCCCACCCTTCCGATGATGTGCTCGATATCAGCGCGCCTCCCTCCTCCTACAACGGTGCTACAACCCCAAAAATGAGGCGTAGATCCAGCTTTGATGTATTGCAAGGCATGGCCGGTCGTGACTCCAATCTTCCGCTGCCTCGACGCGAGAGCGCGATGCCAAGCTTCAAGACAGAAGGTATTCCTGAAGGCATCCCAATTGGCTTCGGGGGTTTCTCAAATACTAGGGAGCCCGTCAAGCGAATTTCTAGTCCTACTCGTACTCTCAGTCGTATGTCATTACCCACCAAAGGCTAGAGGTCTTTCACTAACCGAAGTTTCAACCTCATTAATGAATGTTATTTCGCCAGGTATACCTGTTGCATCAGTGGGTCAGTTGTTCATCTGACCACATCGGGAAAATCCTCAACACCTCATCCTCATAGGGAATGCTCGGGCATTAGCCGATGACGGCATGTCCCCGAGCCTGAACCGCACTTCCCCTCAAACACCTCCTCCAGTATCCCCAATAGATCCAAGCATTGCCAACAACCCTGCGAACCTAAACTCCACACCTTCTCTTCAGGCGCCAGCATCACCGAACCGTCGGTTCTCGCTTACTCCAGGAGGGACCTCCAAGGTTCTGGCCGACCTTCAAACCGGTGTCATCCATGCGAGGAACGCACTCGAGAACACTAAAGCTCAGCTTCGTCTTTCACAACGTACGGTTGCACAGCTAACACGTCAAACGGAGGACTTGAAAGAAGGTCGAGAACGGCTTCGACTGGAAAACGAGGGTCTGAACAACGTCGTCGCGCGCAAAGAACGACTGCTTCAAGAGGTATGTATCGCTGCATTCTCCGTAGTCTTATGCTCATTCTTTCCGGAGGTTCTCGAGAGAGCGCGCAAGGCAGAGGCAGAAGCTGCTACTCTAAAATCGCAGCTCAAGACGGAAACGACTACCTCGAAGCGATCATTACGTGAGATGGAAGCTGCTCTTGCAGAATCGACCACATTATCTCAAAAGTCCGAGCGAGAATATATCACGTTGCGCGACAGCATCAAAAGCATGACCGAGAGTTGGAAACATGAGACGGACCGACTCAGAGATGAAATGCGGAAGCGGGAGGACAAAGTAAAGAAAGAGGCGGAAACAGTCGGCAAGAAGTACAAACAACTGGCCGAGGAGATGAAGGCAGCTCAGCTGGTCCAAACGAAGGTGAAAGATCTCCAGAACGAGGACTCTCAAATTCGGAAGGAAACAGAGGACGAACTTCGGCAAGAGATTACGCAACTCAAAGCACAGATCGAGGATCAATCTCACCGTAGTGACCAAGCTATCGAAACTGCCAAGTAAGATCCGTTTCGAACTTTTCCCGCTGATGGATGTTTATAACTCATAACCAGGACCCTCGCCGCCGAACTGGCACGGCTGCGCCGACTTATGCAATCGGGTGCTGGATCACCACCACCAGCTACTGACTCCGAAGGAGCGAGCTCGGGCTCGTAAGCGTTGCTTTTTATCCTTGGGTGGTAGCTGTTTTGATTCTCCTCGCATTCCCTCATGGACGGTTGTCAATTCATGTATCCAATACACTCGTTTCCTACATACTACGACTCATTCCTGTTCCATACCCCGGATATTTGCTAACTATTTAACAACCCTAATCTTTCTTCAATGGAGAAACCCCCTATGTCAGTCAAACACGACAAAGGCCCAGTCTTCCCTAATAAAGGAACCCACGCTGTAAGACACTTTGGGATCCGGCTGGCTTATAATTAGTTGTGAAACAGTACCGCTCATTTCAACTGCTCTGCTCTGGCACTGATTAGTACTCGGGGGCCAGCTTGTGCCGATGTCAAGGTCCACATCGCAATCACCTGCCATCAACGATGGCCCGGCAAATGCGGATCGGGATTAGTTAACCGGTGCACTGGGTTACTACAAAAATGGCTAACATGTGTTCTAGCGCCGTCTGCATCCCCTCATTCGCAAATCATGGCCACTATCACCACCCCCATAACGGAGATGTTTGGAATCAAACATCCCATTCTACTTGCTGGTACATAAGGTGCAAATGAAGCGTGTCGTTCGTGTAACTCATGGTTGCGAACTAGGCATGAATGTAGCCGCTGGGCCAGAACTCGCAGCAGCAGTCACGAATGCTGGTGGATTGGGTGTCATTGGTGGTCACGGGTACACCCCGAAGGTCCTAAGGCAACAGGTATGCGCGGACCTTCCAATCCAAGGACATGCGCGCTCACGATGACCGATTACCTAGATTCGAGCGATTAAAGCGGACCTGAAGAACCCCAATGCTCCTTTCGGTGTCGACCTCCTCATTCCACAGGTCGGAGGTAACGCACGCAAGACGAACGTACGCCATATCTTTCTCCGTTCGGCGTGTTGTTACTCACATGGTCACTAGTACGACTATCAAAATGGGCAGCTCAACGAGCTCCTCGACGTCATTATCGAGGAGAAAACCTCTCTTTTCGTCTGTGCTGTCGGTGTTCCACCTCCACACGCAGTTGAGAAATTGCACAAGGCGGGCATACCCATCATGAATGTGAGTGGCGCCGACGTCGGATGGAGACCCTGGAAACTCACTTGTCATTGTAGATGGTTGGACACCCAAAACATGTCGCTAAGGCACTCGCTGCAGGTGTCGACCTCATCTGCGCCCAAGCTGGCGAGGCTGGCGGACACACCGGTGACACGCCTGCGACGATTCTCATCCCTGCATGTGTGGATGCCGTCAAGGGGCACAAGTCACCACTGACAGGCAACCCCGTATATGTCATTGGCGCTGGAGCCGTGTTTGATGGCCGAAGTTTTGCCGCCAATTTGGCGTGGGGAGCGCAGGCTGTGTGGGTGGGAACGAGGTTTGTGGCATCCAAAGAGGCGGGTGCACCGAAAGCGCACAAGGAGGCTGTGTTGAGCGCGGGTTATGATGACGAGGTGACGACGTTGATTTACACCGGGCGCCCCTTGCGAGTGCGCAGAACACCATACGTGGACGATTGGTACGTTTGTTGCCATCGTGTTCATGTGCGATCACTCACGTTATCCCCCAGGAACAACAACCGGCGAGGGGAAATTAAGGAGTTGACATCGAAAGGCATTATACCTGCCAATCATGACCTTGAACAACATCCGGAGAAGTCGCTCGAAGCTCGGGCATGGCTCATGGGACGCGTCGCTGCGCTTATTCACGATGTCCCTCCTGCGCAACAAATTGTGGACGATATGGTATCAGACGCTGCAAAGATTTTGCAGCAGAATGCTTCGCTTGTTACGGTCAAGTCAAAGCTATAGTTGTTCGCGGTACTTCTATTCACTCAGATGGACATGGTATTGTACTGGTCGGAATTTTCTCATTTTAGTTGGGGTATATATGCTACCACATAACGTGAATGCAAGCTTGGTTTCGTATTTAATGACTGGGAGGCTACTACTTTACTTTCGCCAAGTACTAGTACAAGTGTTGACGCCGTCTCAAAATGGACCACGGTCGTACTACTGTAGATTCTGTCGTCACGTGACGCGCACGTGGGTGGCACGTCGCGACTCGCGACGCAACCTCGGTTGAACGAGTTGTTAGCCCACATAATGTCCCTTCCGAGTACCCAAGAGCTCAAAGGCGTCATCGTGGACATTCTCACGCGCGCACGAGACGACGGTCGACTCAGGTAAGCCTCCTATCGACAGTCCAGACTCTAGACGCCCAGGGTTTGAATTAATGGTCAATGACGCGCATCTTACGTTCAGCCAACTGACCGTGCGTATCGTGCGTCAAGAATTGGCGATACGCTTTGATGTCGAGGAAGACGTTCTGAACGGCGGGACATACAAGTCGTTCATCAAAGACGCCGTGCATGCGACCGTGGTGAGCGTCGGTCTTGGTTATCATTGGGTGTCGTGGGTGTGATGTCATGGACTGATCTCGAACCAGAATAGCCTCCAGAACGCGTCGGACGAAGATGTGGAGCCACCTCAACGCAAAGCGGCCAAGAAGGAAAAGTCCGGTGGCACGGCAAGGGTTGGCACGCGAAAACGTCAATCGGTGTGTACCTACATCATTCTGACCTCCTGGTCTGATAATGACGCATCTATATAGAAGGTCCAGGTGCATTCCTCAGACGAGGAACCTCCAGAGGAAGCCAATGCGTCTGAAAGTGAAGCCCCACCGTCAAAGAAAGTCTCTGCGCGTTCGAAACCTTCCAAGGTGAGGGATCTTCTCGTGACCGTGACGTGACGATCAGACCATCGACAAGCAAGTAAAGCCCGGCAAAGCATCAAAGAAGCCAGAAAGTGAAATGAAATCCAAACCCAAATCCAAGGTAGGGCCATCTCGACGATTTGATGTGATCCGTCGTCATGTACGAGTCGTAATCAGGTTATTATCGAATCCTCAGACGAAGAGGCTGCACCAGAGTCCGGAGCACGAAAGTCTGCTCGTTCACCAAAGACCGAGAAAACGTCCGCAAAGTCGCCACCTTCGAAGCAGAAGCAGAACAAGGATGATTCGGATGTTAAAATGGATACCGGCGAAGGTCCTGGCCCATCCAGCTCTAGTTCCAAGCCCAAGCTTGCGACTGAATCACCGAAACTCTCGGTCTCGAAAGCGAAGGAACTGGCTGAGGATCCCGTGCGTGTTTACTTGGCGTGGTAGTCAGAGTCTGTTCACACAATACAGATGGAGTCAGAGTTATCTTCGGTCATTGATGAACCACCGAAGAAGCGACAGAAGAAGCAGGAAAAGGTATGCTTTTGTTCCGTTTCTTGTCCACCCAATGCTGACCGTAATAGCAGTCCGTGAAACCCCAAAAGGAGGAGAAGTTGAAACGAGGAAAGATGAAGGAAACTTTGTCTAAACACGAGGAAACGGTAAACAAACTCAAGGTAAAGCACTAGTGTGCCAAGCGTCTTGGATTAACAGAATTTCTTCTAGAGTATAGTAGTTGCTTGCGGTTTGCGCAAGGTCTGGAAGAAGGAATTTGAAGGACTAGACAAGCCTTTGCAACAAATCAAACGCCTTCATTCGATCCTTGGTGACCTTGGGATGACGCCGCGATATAGCCTGGAGAAAGCGAAAACTATCAGGGAACGGAGGGAACTGGCGCAAGAACTCAGTGGGTACCCCTTTAACAACATGGTTTCTAGATCGAACTCTTTCATTGTACTCAGAGGACGTGCAAGAGTTCGATAAGGCGACAAAGAAACGTGGAAAAGTACTGCGCAGCTCATCCGAGACAGGAGAGTCTGTGGATCAGGATGACAGCGATGCGGATGTGCCCACGCGAACAAAAGTGAGTTGGTGACATCATGTTTGATTGAAGGATGCGTCAACACCAATCTTTTTAAGCAAAGCGCTCGTGCGAGCATCATGGCCTTCTTGCAGGATCAAAGCGAGTGATATATGGATGGGAAGTGATATATGATATATGATACGCCAGGAGGCACATGTTTTCGCCTTCTGGACTTTTTAAACAAAAAGCAGCGAGTATCTGGGTCTCGATACCCATTATTTCCCTTCGTCAGCTTGCTTTCGTTGATGCCTGCGCAGCATAGTAACTCCTCTTCATAGATGCAAAGACTATTTACATCCTCTTGTTTTCTGAAACTTTCTTGCACCTGAACAGACCGCATCGCCATCATGCTATACCCCGTTTTGCGCTGACAATTGCTACATGTGCAAGTAATGTTAACGCCCTTTCTTGCCCCTTAGAAGAGTGGGAACGACTGTCATCCTACGTAAGGGGCAGCCTACGGGAGACTACTTCTTGCCCTTCTTGCCCTTCTTGCCCTTCTTACCCTGCTTGCCCTTCATGCCCCTTTTCGAACCTCCGTGTAGTGAGGTACCCAAGTGGCCCTCGCCGTGAACCTTACTGTGTGTCGATAGAGAGAAATCCAGCTCAATCTATCACGAAAACCGTCAGGCTCCATGATGAGGAATTCCGTTGGGGATACAGCTTACCTGCGAAACTGTCTCCTCTATTTTCCTCGTGAATAAATCCAAAAAGTCGCGCATGCCTTCGGTGATCTTCGGAGAGCAAGCCTGACAATTTCGCGCTTTGACGGTCTGCACTGTTCTCTCTGCAGAAGCCTGCACGGTTTCTTTGCACGGCTTGTCTCGCAGTGCAGTGAAGGTTTCCTCCATAAAGTCCTCCCACCATTGGAGTGAGACGTTGAATAGCGTGTATCCGGGCGTATTTGGTCTTGGACACCCACAATTGGTATTGCCATAACTATTATAGTATCGGCCAGACAGCCAGGAGCAGGCCTCTAGGCTCGCGTAATGAGATGTGATCCACGATAGATTGAGCCTCAACGCATATACAACATCGCCGCACCGCTGGTGGTAGGTGAGCAGGGAAAGCAGATCAGTCGCAGTGATCAGTTCAATCTCTTGGAACCATGACGGGATGAGCG